>CM044326.1:61818447-62013960 GCA_024291935.2 Okapia johnstoni
AGCCGTCCTGGAAATGATATTTCTGAATCTGAAATAAAGCCAAACATGTAATGAAATAAGAGAAGACCCAAGGGAAAAAAACAGAAGGTCAGGAATACAAAATGATTTGAAACCCTACATTTTCACTAAGTGCATATGTACATCAAATAAAAAAAGAAAAACCTGGAAAGCAAAAACACGTGGTTCTAACACATTTCAGTTTCCAGTTTTTCTAAAAAAAACAAGCTTTTGTGTGACCTCTGATTAGCTGAATGGTGTGAAAATCTCAGCCAAATGACAGATTCTGCTTAATGTTTGTCTCAACAAAGCAACTGACCCTTCTCAAAAGAATCTTTTCAAATAAGAAACTTGATGAACTTTTCCCGACTCTGTTCATCTTAGACATACGACGTCACCCTTCACTCCCTTTCATCTTGGATTATTTTAAGAAAATTAAATTTCTAATGTGTTTCCACCAGAGGGCAGTAAATAAAAAAACAAACCAACAACCTGTTCATTGAACACATCTTCTAAATATGTGGATGGAAACAAAATTTTATTTTCCTGTTAATTTGCATGATAGGCTCAGAGATGATCAGTGCTGAAAATGACTATTTGATGGCTCCTGGCCTTCTCTTTAGCATCCTCATTCTGTCACTGAGAGCATGACCTGTAAACATATCCTGGGATGGAATAGGAAGGCTATTTTAAGATAATGAAAGAAACCTTCCTTCGCCTTCAAAAGCACCCATTCTGTCCATTTGCCCAGGGTCTGCTTAGGTCTGTAATCCCACCCTTGTGGGTTGAGGGGCTTGGTGGGCACCAAGGGCTGTGTGTCATCAGTGTAGGGAAAGACACCGGCAAGAAGCTGCAGAAGGACCCTAACAGAAGCTGTGAACACTCAGCAACTGTCTGCCTGGAAAAGGAAGGAGAGGGATGCCATCCAGTGGTCAGCCGGCTGCCTTGCCGTCTGTGTGATCCACAGCATCCTCAGATTCGTCACTGGAAGCCCTAGAATACAATTTTCAGGCTCTGAATCTAGAAGGTAACTGGGACCTAAAGACATCATTATTCCGATCTGAGCACATCTCAGCTACACAGCCTACATGTCTCAATTGGCAAACAAGGATAATGGAAGTATCTTCGCGCAGAGCCCTGGATGCTTACTTGAAAAGCCACTGGGCAAGGGGCCCTCGAGAACAGCCATGCAGCCTTTGCAACGCTGATCCCTGGGACCACCAAGGCCTCTGGAGTTACAGCCTCCAGGGATGAAGCTTGAGAAATGGTTATTTTTATTAATAAAAAGATTGCTAGATGATTCTGATGCAGTCAGTCTCACCTCATCCTAAGGCCGCCTTGTGGGAACCCAGGGAATTAGCCCATTCTTCCATCTTCAGGCAGGGTTGTGCTTCCACTTCTCCAGCTCTGCAAGCTTTCTTCCTGATTCTAAAAGCTTTCAACATCTACTCCAGTCATCCATTCAAGTGTCCAAAATCCCGAACCATCAGGGACTTCTTTCTGGCCCGAATCCTTGCTCTGATGCATAACCCAGCCTTGGAACATCTCAGTTTCACATGAATAAATGGGGTTATGACAGTACTTAGCTTGTAGATTTGTTGGGGAGAGTAAAGTGCTTAGAGATGTAGCTGCCACTTAATAAGCACTAAAATGCTTGTTATATGTCTCATTTATTATTACTCTCCTCTGGTTGCTCTTTTAGCATACTCTTTCATTTTTGGTCCCCAAAGATCATGATCATGTTCAGTCCAGGGCTTGATATCTGGCTAGCTGTCTTCCTTGCCTGCCCCTACCTTCACCAGGCCTTGTTGTTAGTGATGGATTTACCTACAGGCTCTGTCTACCCATTTTCTGAGCTAATGCTGATCACAAAAGGAGCTTCAGAGCCCCGTTGGCAGATGTTGGAATGGATCGAGGACCTACTATCCATTTTTGGAGGGTCTACTATGTGCCTGCTGTTAAAAAGACACTATGTATATATAAAATCTCATTCAATTGTCCCAGCAACACTCCGAGGTAGGCACTAAGTTCTCTAATTTATATAAAGGGGTGAATGTGTGGCACACTTTCCTGAGTGCCTCCAAAGGCCGGGAGATGAACTGCTCCCTGTGATTAGCTCTGGGCACACTGCCAGGTGTGTCTGCCTCTAAAGGCAGCTGGTGGCCCAGTCTGCCTAGGCAGGGGCCCTGCCCAGCATCCAGGTGCTTGTTACCACAGCTGACTGGACTGCTTATCTGGGATGCTTTGTCTAATACCTGCAAGCCCCTCCCTAGGAAGCTGAATCCTGTTTCCTACATCCCTTGGTCCTGGCATATGCATGGTTCTGATGGATGGATCTTCCAGGATGTGACAGGGCAGCCTGCCTGACCTCAAGAATCACTCACAGCTGCACCCCCTCCAGCAATACACCCCTCAAATGCACACCAGCGGGGGAAGCAAGCCCATATTTGTCGTCTCACAGACACCACACACACAACTGCCTGGCTGCCCTTTCCAAAAGGCCAGGCCTACCATTGCTTCCATTTCCCCAGCAATCTGTTCTTTCCTGGCTCTAACTTTCCTTAGTCCCCGCCACTATAAGTTCCTTGTGCCTGAGCCTCTCCAGTCACAGCATCACCAGCATATGCTGTGTGAAGAAAGGCATCCACCCACCAAAATACAAGCCATCCGGCCCCCTAGCAGGCAGAATAGAAGAATATGAGTCAGGATAAGAGCAAATACAAAGTGCTATAATGCTGGAAAATTGTAAATCTATGCTCTTAAAACACATTCAACCTCACTCAAATTCAGGAAATATTTATAGATGCATCTAAAAGCACAGTAAACAAGCTATTGGGCCATTTATAGCAACAATGGATGGACCTAGAGATTATCATACTAAGTAAGCCAGACAGAGAAAGACAAATATCATCTGATATCACTTATATGTGGCATCTAAAAAAAATGATACAAATTAACTTATAGACAACACAGAAATAGACCCACAGACGTGGAAGACAAACTCATGCTTACCAAAGGGTAAAGGGATGGGGAGGGATAAATTAGGAGTTTGGCATTAACATAGTCACACTACTATATATAAAATAATCAATAGGGCCTACTGTATAGCACAGAGAACAATATTTTATTTTTAATAACCTATAAAGGGAAAGAATCTAAAAAAGAAGATATATATATATGTACATACATATATATGTATATATATGGCTTCCCAGGTGGCTCAGTGGTAAAGAATCTGCCTGCCGATGCAGGAGATGCAAGAGACATGGGTTCGATCCCCGGGTCACAAAGATTCCCTGGAGGAGAAAATGGCAACCCACTCCAGTACTCTTGCCTGGGAAATCCCACGGACAGAGAAGCCTAGTGGACTACAGTCCATGAGGTTGCAAAGAGTCGGACATGACTGAGCAACAGCATACAGCATGTATATATACCTATAAAACTGAATCATTTTGCTATATCTGAAACTGAGACAACATTGCAAATCAACTACACTTCAATAAATAAATTTAAAAATTAGAAACAAAAAACCCACAAGCTATTAGGTAAGATGTCATGGGGGATACTAAGAAGACCAAGAGATAATACTTGCTTTTAAGGAATATATTTTAAAATAAAAGCACACAGTTTTCAGTGTTAATATTGTGCTCAGTCATGTCCAACTCTTGGCAACCCTTTGGAGTGTAGCCCGCCAGGCTCCTCGCTCCATGGGATTTTCCAGGCAAAAATACTGGAGCCGATTGCCATTTCCTCCTCCAGGGAATCTTCCCAAACCAGGGATCCAACCCACTTCTCCAGTGTCTCCTGCATTGGCAAGCAGATGCTTTACCTCTGAGCCACCTGGGAAGCCCAGTGCTACTATTAACACATGGCAATGTAAGCTAAGGCTGGCATGAGTCACATGTTTAGTGTGTGCTGGAGGAGCTGACAGGAAAATATTTTGCCGTAACCTCTGGAGGTCAGAAGGCAGCTGCCCAAAAGAAGTAGTTTTTCTACTGGGCACTGTAGGATGAGGAGAAATTATTGAAGTGGAAGAGCTGTGAGATGGCCCACCGGAAGTCACCAGAGGAAGGACCCGAATGTGTCCAGTGGAGCTGGAAGCCACTGAAAGCACGTTAGCACCAGGGTTGCAGATGAAAGGTTTGGGCTGGACTGTGGGCAAAGTTGAATGTAGGGTGAAGGAGTCTGGAGTTAATCCTTTGGACAAGAGGCTCCCCATATGACCTTTGATAAAGGAATGACATGGCAAAAGGGTATTGTGGGACAACTTATGGAACAACAGTTAATGAGAGTCTTGGAGGATATTCTAGAAGGGAAGGTGGTCTGGTACAGCATTGCCCAACATATATTTTGGCATGTTCTTTGGAATGTGAATGAACCAAGATATTTTCAAGTGAAAAAAAGGAAGGCTATACTAAATGACCTGGAGGAGGGTGTGATAATCCACTCCAGTATTCTTGCCTGGAGAATCCCCCTGGACAGAGGAGCCTGGCAGGCTACAGTCCATGGGGTAGCAGAGTTGCTGTAACTGAGCACAGGACAGTACACTAAAGGAAGGGCTTCCCAGATGTCTCAGTGGTAGAGAATCCACCTAGCAATGCAGGAGACACGGGTTTGACCCCTGGGTCAGGAAGATCCCCTGGAGGAGGAAATGGCAACCCACTCCAGTGTTCTTGCCTGGGAAACCCCATGGACAGAGGAACCTGGTGGGCTACAGTCTGTGGGGCCTCAAAGAATCAGACAGGCTGACTACTGAACACACATATCATCCTTATAACTGGTCTCTTCCTTTCACCCTGTACTCCAATGTTTTGCTTTTTTTTTTTTTTAACAAAGAACTCAGAGTGATTCTTTTAAAATTAAGCAGTTCACATCATTCTTCTGTTCAAAACTTTGTGATGGCTCCCATGTAACTCAGAATAAAAGCCAAAGTTCTGACAATGGCCTTAAGAGCCTGCATGTCCTTTCCCCCAACCCATATCACCTCTTCAGCCTCATTCCTGCTATCCCACCCTCTGCTGCCACTTAACTCCAATCCAGGCACTCTGACCCCCTTTCTGCTCCTGCAACAATCAATCCAGGCACTAACTCAGAAAGTTCGGCTTACTCTTCCCTCCACCCAGAATTGTGTGGTTTTTGCTACTTTTTTTTTTTTATTGTCTGTCCACTGCCAATAGGAATATATGCCCCAAGAGAACAGGGATTCCCCCAATCCACATCCTTCTGTTTTATTCCTGTTGCCTAGCATATGAGAGGCATTGCATAAGTTGAAATAGTTAATTAAATTCCTATAGCAATACTGTGAGTAGGTTGAAAAAGCCATTATCTATATTTCAGAGATAAAGGAATTGCGAGTTAGAGATGGGACATGATTTGTTCAAGAGTACAAGTTAATGGTTAGTTAATTTACTATTTTCTAATTTTCAGATTAGAATCTAGGTCTATTGACTTTTAAGCTACACAATAATATATGGCCGTGGAAACAGAAAACTAACTTCAACAACTCAAAATGGCTAAATTCATGGAATACAGTAGAAAAAAAGAAAATTACATGCTAAATAGCATCCATTTCTTTGGCTTCTTAGAATGTTCAATATAAAAACTTCACTTATATTCCATATCCTATGTCAAGCAAAGAAGTAAAATAGAGATAAAGACGAAGAAAAACAAACACATCTTAGTGAAACTTCACTCTACGGAGACCCATCACAAGTGTTTACTCATCTAGGGGACCCCATTTACATTCCAGGCATCTTAAGGGTCTTTTTCTGACCCAGGGAAGTGGTAACGTCTATGCTGGCAAAACCTAAGATGCAAAAATGAAAAACGTTGTGAAAACAAAAAAGCAACAATTCTTATAACATTTGTCTATAAAAACATCCACCAAGCAGCTCAGCATTCCAGTGCCACCATCAAAGCACAAGGTATGAGTAAGAAGTAGGAGAAAAGTGGAACTGTAGTCTTTCACACTAGAGGGCACAAAAATTCTCTAAGCCAGACTTGTTCCCTCCCCAATACCCAGAGGGTATCTCTTCAGGAACTCTGCACAGAGTAGGCTAAGAAGGGCTGGAGTTACCTTTTAGTTAGTCTGCAATGCCCTGCAGCACTATCCTGATACTTAGAGATATAGTAGAACTGATTTTCCTCAAGAAAAAATGGGGATGGGGTTGGATTGAAGAAAAGAGTTGTGGAAACAGAGATACTCAAATTAAAACACTAGAGATGTGAGGAACCTGTTTGAGAGAAAACAGTTGTTCCAGACCATTGGTTCTCAGGATTTAGCATAGATCAGAATCAGGAGGAAAGTTGTAAAAAACATAGATTGTTGGGTTTCACTCCAGAGTTTCTGATTCAGTAGGTCTGAGAATTAGATTTCTAACAAGCTCCCAAGTGATGCTAAAGTTGCTGGCAGGGAATTACATTAAAGGAATCACTATTGTAGATGTACCAGTTACCCAGATAGAATTCCATCTTGGGGAAAATGTAACAAGAAGCATGAAGTGAAGTGAAGTTGCTTGGAGGAGCCTGATAGGCTACAGTCCATGGGATTTTCCAGGCAAGAGTACTGGAGTGGGTTGCCATTTCCTTCTCCAGGGGATCTTCCCTACCCAAGGATCGAACCCAGGTCTCCCAAGCCACCAGGGAAGTCCAATCTTCTAAATCCTATAGAGTCTTAAAGTGTTAGAACTTGAATGGCTCTTCTGTTATAGGGGGCCAAAGAGGTTACTCAATGGGCCAAAAGTCATGTTTTTCAAACTACAGGTTGAAACCCACTCAAGGATTATAAAACCAGTTTAGGATACTGTGATCAGGTAAATAAGAAAAATACTTAAATTTCAAAAATGAGAAATGAGAGAGCAGAATCACTGCTCATCTTTCAGAAATAAAATATCAAAAGGAAAAACTATGAATAATCATACACCAACAGATTAGATAACCTAGATGAAACAGACACATTGCTAGAAAGTCACAAACCTCACTCAAGAAGAAATAGTAAATCTGACTAGACTATTACAAGTGAGGACATGAACTAATCACCAAAAACTTTCCCCCAAAGAAAAGCCAGGCTTGATGGTTTTACTGGTGAAACTTACCAAATAACATCAATACTACACAAACTAAGCCCTTCTCCAAAAAAAGAGGGAACCCTTTCCAACTGAAGGATAAAAAGACTGATATTACTCTGATGCCAAAATCAGACAAAGACATCCATCCCAAGAAAAATAAACTACAATGGACAAAAATATAAAACTTGTAAAAAAAAAAAAAAAAGGTTACACTATACCATGATCAAATGGAATTTATTTCAGGAATGCAAAGTTGTTTTAACGTATGAATATCAACATAGTAATAGAACAAAGGACAAGACAATGAGTGATCACCCTGATACGCTCAGGAGAAAGTCTTGACAAAATCTGCTTTTCAATTTTATTATTTCATAGACAAAGACACTCAGCAATGTAGTAATAGAAAGTAAAGCCCTCAATCTGATTTAAAAAAAGAAAAAAACCTCTATGAAAAACCCACAGCTAACATACTTAACGGTGAAGGGCTGAAGGCTTTGCCCTAAAATCAGGAAGAACACAAGGATGCCCCCTCTTGCCACTTACATTCAACATTATACTGGGGATTTTAGCCAGAAAATTAGGCAAGAAAAAGAAAGGAAAGGCATTCACATTGCAAACAAAGGAGTAAAACTATCACTATTAATAGATGATATGATCTTATATAGATAAGATACTAAGGAATCTACAAAAACGGATTAGGACTAATACACAAGTTCAACAAGATTGCAGAATACAAAATCAATATACAAAAGTCAATTTTCCTGCACGTTAGCAATGAACAATGGAAAAATGAAATTAAGAAAGCACTTCCATTTACAATAGCATCTAAAAAATAAAAACTGCAGTATAAAATTAATTAAAGGAGTTAAAGACTTGTACACCGAGAAACAAAGCACTGGCGAGAGAAATTTTAAAAGATATAAATAAATGGAAAGACATTCAACGTTCATGAATTGAAAAACTTTATAATGCTAAGACCATGATATTTCCCAAGTGAATCTACAGATCCAATGCAATCTCTATCAAAACCCTCACTGGCTTAGTTTGCAGAAGTTGAAAAACTGGTCCTAAAATTCATGTTCAAAAATGTTGGCATCTAGAGCAAGACAATAACCGTATAATTTCTTCCCATCAAGCCTATGAATTTATTAAGATAGTATGTACAGACTAA
The DNA here is from genome assembly GCA_024291935.2 of Okapia johnstoni. NCBI lineage: Eukaryota > Metazoa > Chordata > Mammalia > Artiodactyla > Giraffidae > Okapia > Okapia johnstoni. Next base: position 61,826,683 of record CM044326.1, read on the forward strand.
AACTCTTAGTGCATCTTCCAAAAATCTGAGCAATGAATTTCAGATGTATTCTTTGATGTTAGAGAATAACAATGGATGGTTAGTAACATGATGAGAAAATATAGCATGATAGAAACTTGAAAATAAAATTTTTTTCTAATTGTAGAGGATAAAGGTAACTTGTTTCCCATTAGAAGGCGAGAAAGTGCCTTTGATAGTGAAGGCTGCCTCCAAGCACATGTGTAGGGTGAAGATTTGCTGCAAAGAGAAAAGAGACTTACCAACCCTTCCCATCTAGAGGGTGCTGTGACTGGGGAGCCAGTCTGCATGACAGAGTGACTCTAAGCCACCCAAATTCATCTCCAGGTTTCCAAACAGCTCCAGGTTCCCAGTGGATTCATGTTTATGAATCTGTTGAAAAGGCTCAGGCAAGGTAAAGTCTTGACCTGATTTTTACCTGAAGAACATGAAACTGTTCCAGGTTTGCTACACCTGTTATCTCAGTCATGAATCAGATGAAAGCAAAGTCCTTGATTTGACTTTTAATTTTGTCACTGACTAATTTTTTAATGTCTAAATTGGAAATGATATTTGTATATTGTGATAATTAAAATAGGATCTTTCTGTTTGCGCCTCAGAGTAATTTGCAAGCTAAACAACAATGCCCTAATTTTTTAAATGGAAATCAAATCAGATGCATTTATTACCTGAATGTTTATATATCTTCTTTTTTCTAAGAGTGCTTTGGGATATTGCTGTGAGGATCCACAGCAAATTCCTCCACTGTTTTGGGTTTCTCCTTCACTTTTTAAGACAAGGAAGGAATAAAGAAGAAAGCACGCAAATATTAGAGCATTGCATTCCTGGGCTGTCTGTACTGTTATTTTCTTCCCTGAATGCTTTTCCCAGCTCTACCTCTAAACTTTAAATTAAAAGGGGAGCGAATGGCACCAGCTGTTAGTGGCACCCACATTGGCTGATGGCACACACCTGTTTAACACTCTTTGAGCAAAACTGACACCAAGAAAATTTCTCCAGTGCTTCCATTATCTGAAATTGTTATTTCCAAAATCATCTAATGTTTTTCTTCTTGATTTTCGATTCTCTACTCCCGTTGAATTATGCTATTAGTTCTTCTCATTATATTGATCAGCAAGCAAAGAAATGTATTCATTTGTTTATTCAGTGAATCAGAAATGTCAAGAGCTTTGTTCAGAGCACTGTGTAATCCTGAAAGTTTCTGCATTCTCCATTCAGTAACCAGAGTGACAGAAGATTGTTAACTTATATATGGGCTCCCATTTCAGTCTTCGTAACCTTCACACATAACATGCTTTGAAAAGGAAACTGTTATTTGGTCAGGAAGATTCTCTATTTAACTGGGGGGGAAAAAAGGAGAAATAAATTCCACTCATCTGCCTAGCTGAAGATGACTAAAATACATAAAACTTCTTCATTTTCTAATTAAAAGCTCCAGGGCTGGTCTCAGGAAAGGATGCATAAGTAGTCCATAAAAGGGAAAAGGCTCAACATCACCATGCAAAGATGGTAATTAAAAACTGGAGGGAGAAAGGCTAGTTATAAATTACACTACACTTGAGGCTATTAAAAAATCTTTTTAATTAACTGAAAGAACGAGGCAAGCAAACTGAGCTTTTACAACTGGCTTTGAAGTTTGGAGACAAATGACACAATAATATTTTAATGTGTTATTGGTAAAGCTTAATACCACTAATCACCATCTCAAGGGGTGTGGATTATCCTAAAAAAAATTCTAAAAAAGATATCATTGAAGATGTGGACATTTGCGGTGCTTGTCGGTAGCTCACCAATTATAGCAGAATCCAGAAACATCCACTGTGAGAGTCACACTTCTTCTATAGAACAAAGGAATTGGTCCAAACTTCATATATGAAAGTCGCAACAGAAAAATCCAATACTACAGACATTAAACTCAAACCTGTGTCTGCCTGTTTTCTCAGTTGTAGGGAAAGCATTTTAGTAGTAGTTTCTTAGTCTGGGACTCTAGACTCCAAGGTCTGTTGCCCAAACTTCATCTGTGCTTCTTTAGGGGTGATTTCCACCTTGGTCACTATCTCAGGTGGTCTGACTCTTCACAGTAACATGATGATGGTAAAATAATCACCTATAATGATAGGACCCAAGAAACCCTATCACACACCCATAGCATTATAATGGTTACATGTTGCAATGACTCCAAACCTCTTTCTGATCTCTTTTCAAAATCTGTGGTTCACTGTGGACCTGGAGATGGGAGAGTGACCATCAGGGCTCAAATGGAAAGTACTTTCTTTGACATTATTGAATAGTGTGCTTCAAGATGAGGGAAAGAAACTAGTCTTTTGGAACATGGCCTATGCAGTAATCCGATTAGATGAGTTAAGCAAAATTAGGAATGGTTTTGCACTTGCTGTGTTGCTCTTCATTTTCCACAATTTCTCCCCTTTCAGGGCTCTCTTTTAATGACATGTCTCACCTCAAATAATTTACTTTTCCTAACACAAAAGAAGAAATATAATTTCTAAGCATTTTAATTCTGTTAAAAAAAAAAACACACACCAAGACTTAAAAGTCCAAATTCTAGAAGCAGACCACTGGAGTAAAAAAGCTCCCAATTGACTAGAATCATCCCTCGAAAGAGATAAAGGGATTTTAGGAATTAATAAGGTCTGGGTCTTCTGTGTCAACACAATTTATTCCTCCTAAATACCTGACTCCATTATCATATCTATGCCTACTGCTCCCTCTCCCTATGATCAATCGTGAGCACTACACTTACAGTCACACAGCTCAAGGTCGAAAGGAAGGATGCTTCCTCAGCTTGAAGTGCATTTCTCCACACGGCCTCTAGATGACACTCTTTCTTACCAGTAGTCAAGGTGAACCGTTTCCTATCTTCACAACTCTCAAATGACTAAAATTGGTCCTCTTGTCTTGTATTTTGATACAGTTGCCCTATGGCATCTGAGTTGAAAGCCAGATGCTTACATAAGACATCAGTCAAAGTTTACCAACAACACTGTGTGCCCTTGATTTAAGGAAAAAGTCACACATAACCAGGGTACTTTAGCGCTGGCTGCTGCTCGGATTGACCCCTACACAGACAGTATGTTCCACCACGTGGACGTGTTTGCTTCACAGCTGTATAGTTCCTACCTCTGACTTTGGACCCTACTTCCAATGTCACTAAAGTACTGAAAGAAGAAATGAGTCAGCATCTCCAATCCCCGCCAAGAGGAGTTCCTCACACTTCTTACCACTTAGCTACAGCTGTGTGGACGTGGGGATCATGGTATCTGTGGTCAGAAGCTGCACCTGGGTGAAAGGGAGATGGGTTTCCCACCAACTCAGGACTGTCACTTTAACTGATAAGTTGGTGGCCTCTGAAATAACCCTTCTCTTCCTACATCATTAAAGGCACTTGGGATGACTCTATGAAAGTTTACAACTAGCCTTAAAATCAATGCAGCTCCTCTACCTACCCTAGATAAACTGGCAATATCCCCCCAAAACTGTGCCTTCCTCATCCCTCCACCTACCCCTCAATATATACCCATAGTTTCAGAAAAACAAGTACCTTGCTCATGCTCTACAGAACACATACTTCAGCTCTCCTGGCCTGGGCACAATCAAGATGTGCTTATGGTAAGCAAGAAATGCACAGGTTTTGAGAGCAGGCTATAGAGTAGAAAACTGAAGAAAGTTGATGGAATTCCTTTCTTTCACGCTTTGAATGATATTTACTGACAAACACTTTTTAATGTATGGGGAGTCTCAAGAATTTGCAGTTTGGTGTAAAAAGAGATATTTCAGAGGGTAACAAAGAGTTAAAACCAGTTTTCAAATTTACTTTCTTTCCTTTTCTCTTATTTTATTTCCAACTCCCTGGTCCTAACCATGGGCTTTCTCTTTTCCAAAGCTGGACTTAACCATGAGTTTGTAGATTGACTTCTATTTGACTAGCAGGCACTGACAAATACAATAATCACAACACAGGTTGACTTTTAAGACTCTTAAGAAAACACGGAATAATCTCTCATTAACCCTTAGTCCTCAGTGCAAAGACCCTTGTGCTTCTTTGCAATTAAGAATCTTATAAACATTCTCTCCTGAGTTATTTTTCTAATAGCTTATCTTGCTGAGACATAATGCAATGAAGGTCATAGGTGCCATACACAAAAATCTAGTTGTATAAGTTGTATTAAATAATTCAAATGAACCATTTAACTAATCCTGGATTTTTTTCCCAGAAAGCCAAAGGTCTTTCCTTGATTGTTTAGTTCATCTCTCATTCCATTTTTACTCAGAAGACTCTTCCTTGGGACTTAGAAATGAAAAGAAAACCACTACAGCTGCAGGTTTACCCAGAGACACTGAAAGCCTGCCATTTTCCTGAATATCACTTGAATGTTTAAAGCCCCATAAAACTCAAGCTGTACTAGATGAATTCTGTAAACATCATCAAATGTAGTTCTCTAGGAAGAAAGCTGCCAACTTTCTAAGACATAAGATTAAGACTCCAGATGGCCTTTTTCTGAAGGGTGAGTACTAATTGGGTTTCCATGTCCTTGTTTGCCTCTCTGGTTCCACCCTCAGCATCCTTTTCCAGAGCAGAGTCTGGGAAGCCAAAGTGTACACCAAGACCCAGATGAAACGGACCATGTGGTATTGATTTATAGAACTTGGGGCCTCCTAATTGTTAACCCATTTATTCACAAACAAGCTTCTTCCTGTCCGACAAAATGCTTTAAAAAAATCTACCTCTAGAAGATTTCTTTTCTGGCTCAGAAAGACCTATTTTTCTAGCTCCCTAGCCGAATTCTAATGTCCCTGGGAAAGGTATAATCTCCAGGGCTTATTAGCGACATGTACATTCCCCTAACGTCCTTGAATGAAGTGTCAAGGAAGAAAGCAGCAGTGTACAGGAATTATGACACTTGCCTAAGGTTACACAGCTTCTCAGTGGCTAAATCCATGTAGTGCTTAAGACTGAGCCTTTGGAAGGAACCAAGAAGCCAGCTCTGTGTCAGTTTTCCCTCTTCTGGGCTGGGGCGGTGGGGGGGTGGGGGTGGGCAGGGGCGGGGCGCGGTGGGCAGTCTGGCAAGAAAACACCTGCTACCATCTTCACGCCTGAAGCGACTTAGCATGCACGCATGCATTGCAGAAGGCAATGGCAACCCACTCCAGTATTCTTGCCTGGAGAATCTCAGGGACGGAGGAGCCTGGTGGGCTGCCTTCTATGGGGTCGCACGGAGTCGGACATGACTGAAGCGACTTAGCAGCAGTAGCAGCAGCAGCAACCATCTTGTCAGAGCACGGGCTCCAGGAAGAAGGTGGAAAGGAAAGACATCAGTCTTCTGTGGTTAAGAAAGCACTGGTGACTGGGTTTAGAGGGAAAACTATGGGCTTTCTGTCAGGAAGGCCACATTCCAATCCATGAAGTGAAGTGTTAGTCACTCTGTCATGTCTGACTCTTTGCAACCCCATGGACTGGGGCTTGCCAGACTCTTCTGTCAATGGAATTCTCCAAGCAAGAATACTGGAGTGGGTTGCCATTTCCTTACCAAAAAAAACAAAAAACAAAACAAGAGCCCTAAGTCAAATCAATCTAAAACTTTCTAAATGTATTCCCTTTGGAAGATTTTTTGGTAAATATTAGCATATTAGAACAGTCTTGAATACCACATGCCTTTGTTGTTGTTCAGTCACTCAGTTGTGTCCAACTCTTTGTGATCCCACGGACTGCAGCATGCCAGGTTACCCTGTCCTTCACCATCACCCAGAGCTTGCTCAAATTCATATCCATTGAGTCGGTGACGTCATCTAACCATCTCATCCTCTGCTGTCCCCTTCTCCTCTTGCCTTCAATCTTTCCCAGCATCAAGGTCTTTTCTAATGAGTCAGCTCTTCGCATCAGGTGGACAAAGTACTGGAGCTTCAGCATCAGTCCTTCCAATGAATATTCAGGATTGATTTCCTTTAAGATTGACTGTTTTGTTTTGTTTTATTTAAACTCACTATTTCCCCAACTATTTGACATCTATTACCGTCTCTCTGGAACAGTTTGAGAAATTCAGCTGTAGTAGAAGTTGTGAGCATTTTCTGTCTCCTCACCATGCCCTGCAGCTGCCATGCAACCCAGAAGAGAACTCTCTGAAACCCTTCTTCCTGGCAGAAGCTATTTGCATGTCTTTTTCTTTCTGGAAGGCACAATCTGAAAAAGCCATAAGGGTCTCAGCTACTTATCACTTAGAACACGTTTTCATTAAGCTACTGAGGACTGCAGAGGAAAATCTGTTGAAGGTCAAATGCAAGTAAAACCTAATACCCTCTTCTCTCTTTTCCACCTTCAGCCCTATCCTTGTTTTCAGACACTGCCCACCCTCAGACCCAGGATCCTCTTTTCTACAGAATTTCCCTCACCAACCCTCGGCTGAGTTAATCCTGCATTCTCTTCTCTCCCGCAGCCAGAATTCCTATTTGTATTACAGTACTTGATATTCTTGCACTGTAGTATCTGCTCACAAGCCTGATTCTCTCAACACCCTCAGGGCAGTTCAAGGCCAGAGAAAATGAAGTATGTATCTTCTTAGCTCCACCACCTGCAGCCCCTGGGATGTGGTAATTGCTCACAATGTTCTACTATCATGAGTCAACAAATTCAAGAGGCTAAAAATAAGCATATACAAATTTAAACTAAATTGATTTAAAATTTTAAAGTATGGAAAATTATACCCCATTAAATAAATAATAATTGATACCAAAATATATTTTATGATGGCCATTTAATTTTGCAAGTGGATAAAGAGGAAGGAAGGCAGCATGAAGGAGAGAGAATCAGAAGGTTTAACAACAACAAACAGAAAAAAGATAGGAAAATAGAAAAGAAAAAATAAAAATTCATATAAACATTCAGGTAAAATTAGAGGTAGAGAGACAGAAGTAAACAAAAGAATAGTCAGAGTGAAACCGGAGATGAGGAATAAAGCAAATAAAATAAGGAAGAAAATCCAACAGTTTGAAGTATTGGTACAAGAGTCTACAGTTCAATTTACTGTTATCTCTTAGCACAGACTAACCATAGCTAAATTAACCATTATTACAGCTCTACGGCGTGCATGCATGCTCAGTCGTGTCCAACTCGTTGCAACCTCATGGAGAATAGCTCACTAGACTCCTCTGTCCATGGAAATTTCCAGGCTCTGTAGCTCCTTTTTATCCTTTGATCGGCTGATTTTTTTCACTTTGAAGGCCCACAATGGTGGACCTTAACTACTGCCTTTATAAGTACAAATTCTCTCTGGAAGATTTAGAGGTCCAAGTTTTGTTTCCTAGATCAAACTACTAGTGGAAGTGTCATGATTTAGCAATCTTTTAAAAACTTTTAAATAGATATTTACTAATTAGCTATTTGTATGGAAAGAAATAGAATTATTATAAATATTTGAACTGCAAGCCAAGATACTGTTGTGTTTTGATTAAGCAGACTTGAAAAATATCAGAGCATTTGTATTACTTGCCAGATTTTCTTTTCTGTAAGATTTTTCTTTTCCATCTAGTCCTATCTTCCTAAAATGCCTTCAGGTTCCATAACAATTATCCACTTGCCTTCCTGGGCCTCATCTATTTTTACCACTTAGCAATTGTCAGTTTTCCTCTAGCAGGGTTGTGGTAATTAACCGGAGTAACAGGGAATGACTTAGATCCCTGATCCAAATTTCTCTTCCAGTTCCAAGTTCCAAAAATAGCCCTCTATTAATACTCAAAAGGCTCATTTCAGTACTAGTCATTGTTTAGAGGGTCTGCGAGTACATTCTTCATACTCAAGAGCCTCAAAAAGACTTTGCGTTTTGGCTTCGTAGCAGGAGATTTCCCTGGGCTAATGTAAAACATCAAGTCTTACAAACCTTTTCTTACAATTTCAAGCCCAAAATATCATCATGAACCTCTAGCTCCAGGACATGAGAAAGCAGAAAGTTCTTTGGCCTTCAGTTTCATGATCCATAAAATGAACCTCTGCACAAAGGAAGCTTCTTCTCCTATTTCTAAAGGGACTTACTCTTCAAGGTCCACCCAAACTTCTATGGAATAGAATTTGAGGCAGCAATTCTGCCCAGAAGTTGGAAAGAAGGCTTTTTGCAATATTTATAAAGTTATTTAAAGTTACTCTCCTAACTCAGTCAACCAACCAGTATCTATTGAGTAATGATTTTATGCAAACACACACAGCTGTAACTCATAAGAGGAGGTTCCTGTCCCCTGCCCTTCAAAGAACTTGTCAGCTCCTTTTGTAAGACATACAATAAGAGAATAAGTAGCAATAATACAGGTACAATGAGATCCCCAAATGAATGGTAAAACAATCAAAAGTCATTTTCGGGTAAACTTCAGATAGGTTAAGGAGGTCTTGAAAAGCTACAGTGGAAAAGGAGAATTTCAGTTAGGTCTACAGTAAGAATAATGCATGCCTCAATAGGGGATGAAGGCGGCAGTGAGCATGGGGTAGGGTAGCATTAGTGGAAAAGACTTCTTTCATTTGCTATCCATGAGTGTCCTTCAGGTCTCCCTTGCCTGGCTTCACTTCTGCTATCCTCCCCCAGAAGGTCCCTCATCCATTCACACTGACAGTGGCCCACCTCTTTCAGATCTAAGCACAAAGACCCTGTGTCCAAGAATCAGACTCTAATTCTCTGAATGCAAGTTATCTTTTACTCTCCTGACCTTCCAGAGAAACTTATCTGTCCCTCCTTTTAAGCATTCAGCGTGTATTCCCCTCTATTAGTCTTTTATATACTCTCATATATCTAGACTTCAAGATCCTTAAGGGAAGAAGCCAGTAAGTTTACCTATGGTATTTACATTAAGGCCTTGCATTATTCATTTTTCAGTTCTTCTTTATTTTTTATGCATTAATTCATGCAACACAAATTGATTGAATGATTTACTATGTACTGGTAACATTCTAAGTTACTTTCTTAGAGTCTGCTCAGTTACTTTAGAGTCTGCATTCTGACGTGGAGAACAATAGAACAATTGATCAATAAATAAACTTGTAAATATAAAATACACCTGTTGTTTCTAAGTCCTATGGAAAAAAAATAAAGACTGAGGAGTAGCTAGAAGTAATTCCAATTCAGTAACCAACATTTACTATACTGAATAAGTGCTATATTACTTGATGGTATAAACCTGTAAACAGAATATTTTGAAGCACTAGATAAAATAAATTAGGCAGTGATAAAGTCCTGAAATTAGCCCACTGCTAGTAGGAATAATAAAAATAATATTAAGAATTATAATAATTAGTATTGCTATGTATAATAAATTAGGTGATACTTGTAGCACATCAACTCTCTGCCAGGCAATGTAATAGAAATCCTTTCAACCACAAGAGGAGTATTATTATTGTTCCACTTAACGGATGAAGAAACTGAGGCACAGGTGGGTTAAGTAGTATGCTTCTTCAGGTCACTAAGCAGTAAGTAAATGGACGAGCTATGGATGGAATCTAGAACTGTCAGACACAATACTAATGTGTCTGACATATGCTGAACACCTGCCCTTTTCTAGGCATGGATGCTTTTTCGTCTGCCTACTTCCTGGGGTTTTTCCTCTGAACAAATTTCAGTAGCTCCTTTCAGCTGTGTGCCTGGCTGCACATCTCTTAGGAAAATAACCATCTGAGCATGGACCAGAGGCTTCCCAGTCCGGAGCTTGGAAGGGAATTTAGAAGAAAGTATTCATGCTCCAGTTTCCCACAAAAGAAATCTGGCCTTGGCTTCTATATTAGGAGCTCTTCTGAGGATGCTTAGACCACAGCCAAAGGTGGTGTCAATTCAGAGAAGAGAGGTGGGTTCTACAGGCTTCAATCCCTGAGCAGCAAGAAGCCCAGCTGTAATAAAAATCCAGGCTTCAAGGTCAAAAGCACAGGTTCTGGACTGAGATTTGATAATGAGGCACTGAATTTTTGAGCCCCCAATTTTCAAGATGAAGAGGGTATCACTTCCCCAAAGAAGGAATTGGATTTGTAAGGTCTGGACAAGAAAAGGGAAGTATAGAGAGAGGGCACTGCTATCGGTTTTCCATGGGCAGTTCCATCTTCTGGGCAGTGGGCCTCTCAGTTCATCTGTCTGTTACACGCCCACCTCAAGCTGGTGTCAACAGGCCTGACAGCCCCAAAGAAAGAACCATGCCTCAGCCCTCCAAATGATTAGGGTCATGCTAGAACAGAAATGTGCAATTAAAATGATTTGTATTATTAAAATATACTAAATATTTTATGATATTAAAATGTACTAAATAGAAATGCAAGAGGGGGAAAGTCTCTTAATTATTCCTATCATCAAATCAATGAAATATTGGAAGGAAAGAACCACACACGGGAGTGTTTGATCCCAGGATTGAGCGAGGCCACTGTGCAGATGAGCAGGAAGTGGTTTGTCAGCCTCTCCCTGGGAAGAATCAGTCCGCTAGGCTCAACGAATAGGGAGGAGAGAGCTCCAAAGAGAATCTTGGCTCCTCTCCTCAGTGGCTGTTCTCTTTTTTATTGTTTTTTATTGGGGTTTAATTGCTTTATAGTGCGATGTTAGTTTCTACTGTACAACAAAGTGAATAACTATACGTATACACGTGTCCCCTCTTTTTTGGATCGCCTTCCCATTTAGTTCACCACAGAGTAGAGTCTCCTGTGCTATACAGTAGGTTCTCATTCCTTATTGAGTCAATAAGCCACTCCCTCTCATGTCCAAATGCCAAAACTGGCTACAAGGAAATAGCAGAGAAGGTTCTATAAACGCTCTGAGGGTCTGCCACAGCCACAACTGCTGCTGAGAGGACAGTGCGGAACTGGCACACAGCAAGTGCTCAGTAACACCTCTATGAAAACACAGCCCACACTCAGTAGCATATGTCCCACTGCCCTGACCACACAGGACAGGATGATGGATGAATGTCTGACCCAAAGGCAGATGCTTCTAGGCAGGTGTTGGGTGTCTGAGGGGCTCTAGCAGGATGACTGAGCCCAGTGTTCAGTACTAGAAGCTGAAAGAGAGATTCAGTAGAAAGAGCAGGAGGAGCAAGAGATGAAGAGAGAAGAGAGACAACAGAAGCAAATGGAGCACAGGAAACCATGCAGAAAAAAAGAAACAGGTAAGAAGAAGTCGACTAAGCAGAGCTGACTCATTGGAAAAGACCCTGATGTTGGGAAAAATTGAAGGCAGGAGGAGAAGAGGGTGACAGACGATGAGATAGTTGGATGGCATCACCAACTCAAGGGACGTGAATCTGAGCAAACTCTGGGAGATAGTGAAGGACAGGGAAGCCTGGCATGCTGCAGTCCATAGGGTCGCAAAGAGTCAGACATAACTTAGCGACTGAACAACAACAGCAAACCAGAAGCCACATGATTTCCAGGCTGGAGTGAATGCAGAGTAGCCTTAAGTAGCTGAGTGACCATGACATAATCAGCAGAGGGAGCTCAGACACCTGTTTCCAGGCCAGGTGTCCGTACTCTAGCTTGGGTCCTGGTGGCTTTCTAGTTGTCAATGAGGCCTGACAGTGTAGCTACCATTGAGCTCCAAACCACAAGCTAATTCATCCTTATCAGGCCGAGATGCATGACTTTCTTTACCTCAATTCCTTAAAATAAATTCAAGTTACCTGAGATGCTCTGAAACTTTATCAGAAAAAAATGAGACTTAGGGAAAGATTTGAACAATAACTAAGACCACTGAGATACCAAAAGGCTACATCTGCTGGGAATTCCCAAAAGCTTGCTAGTTATTACCTCAGAGCTCCCTAGGGAATTTGACAAACAAGGAATCCAATATTTGCATGTTGGTCAAGCACCCAGCTTGCCTGGTATTCAGCCCAGTTGAGATTTCTCTTTCATATGTCCTTTGAGGTATGCCTGAGGGGGTAACCCATTTGTCCTTCTATGAATAATAATGCCTATGTTCCTCTACTAATATTCACGTTAAAACTGTAACTTTTCTTAATGAAAATAATACATGCTTATGTAAAGACTTTAGAGAATTCAGACAAGCAAAAACAACTTTAAAACAGATCTGCAATTTAACAGGGATACAGCTAAATAAAATGTTTTTCCATTTTTTCTTTAATGCAAGCATTGTATTTAACAATTTGTACTTGTTTTTCCCATTCTATGATATTTATTGAACACTTTCCCATCACCAAGCATTTTGTTCTATCATCTCTAAGAGTTGTATTTCATTATAAAGAAAACTGATACCATTATTTAACTAGTTGACTATTGTCAGTTTTTTTAAATGGTTTCCAATTAACCTGTGCCATATAAACACTCTGAAGAACAACGTTTATAAAGTCTTGATCCATAAACCTGATAATTTCTTAAGCATAAACCCCTTTAAGTGGACCTGGTAGGTGGAAAACAAAGTATTCCAAAAGTTTAAGTATTTGAAATTTATTTCCAATGGCGTTTCAGAAAGTTCATAGTATTTCAAACTCTCAAGTGTGTGTTTCCATTCCTCATGCCCTTGTCAACACTGAATATTATCATTTTTTTTTAAATCCTGCCAGTATTTTCTTGATGGCCTTGTAATAGGAGTTCTCAACATTGGCTTCTCATTAAAATCACTTGAGAAGCCGTTTGAAAACATCAATGTCTGGGCCTGATCCATTGAAATAATGCAAAATCTCAGGAGTGGGGTGTGGACATTCACCTCAAAGAAACTACAAACTTAACAAGAAAACACAATCTCCAAACAGTCCCAGTTTCAGAGATGTTACCCTTGAGTTGGCAGAACCCACACAGAGAATTTTAGGCATGATTCTTTGGCTCTAGCCTTAGTCCCCTGCCCTGGTTTTTATATGCCCACGTGAAATGATCATTATCACAAAGAACATCTGAAAATTTCTTCAAACAACAAGAACCGAATCAACTTCACTCATCAATTTAATATGCACATGAAGCCTCTACTCTTCAGGTTTCCTCATTGCCTCTTGCCCTGCTGGCCTCCAGATCTCAGCTCCTGCATCACTTCCCCAGGGAGCCTCTCCTGACCTCCCCTCCCCCAAACACAGCATCGCATCTCCCTCTCATACTCCTAACACCCTAATAAACTCTCTTTGGGGGCACTTAATACAGTTGTAATTTTTTTTCCACTGGTGAAGTTGTGAGGTGGGAGAATTCCCTGTGAGCAGGAATAGTTAAAGATTTGAGAACAACGAGATTTCATTTTGGAAATGGGTAGGATTTGAATGGGCAGAACGGGATGTGTAGAGGTATGCAAATGAGAGTCATTCATACTTATAGGTTTATAGACACATGTGAAAATATGCTGAAAGCTGAAAACTCTCCAGGGAAATTCAAACATACCCATACACTGAAATACTGTGTGCCATTCCACAGAGTTCATAGAACCCATGGGTCTTTGATCCCAAGTGAACCACAATCAGGTCTTTAGGAGGAGTCAGCATAATGCCCATTTTCTCTTTCAGCCAAACAACATGAGCTCAGGAACCCCCAAAAGTCATCACTGTCCTAAGTAAACGGCAGAAATACAGGACTGCCAACTACCTCTGTGTCAAATCAATGGACCTCTATGATGATTTGCCTTTGTCTTAGTAAAATGGGTAGGTTGGGGTCAGAGGATGGGAGGAAAAGTACAGGGCCAGAGAGGGTCTTGAGTTACTGTGCCTAACATGTAGCCAACACAGGAGACATTCTTTTATATATTTTATGCAGGTAACACTGAGTACCTATCCCATGACAAGAGAAGTCAAGAAATTCAGAGTTGAAGGTAAAATTCTCTCCTTGGATCACCTTGCATCTCTCTAGTCCCTGTCAAGATTTTTAACTTTAATGAGCACAGGGCAAGCTGGTGTTTGATCTGTTCCCTGTGCTCCCCTCCCAGGGCAGTGGCGCCTCAGGGTAGGAACTTTGTCTGTCCTTTGGCATAACGCCATCTGTTGTATCACTCTGCAGTGCTGGTTTTTGTGGGTTTTTTTTTTTTTTAAACACCTTAGCTGACCTCATTGTGTCCAGACAACTTCATTACCATCCAGGACATGATGGACAGGCAGACTCAGGAGCTACAGAGCCAGCCTCACCTAGGAGAACCACTGCCCCACTGTGTGCACCTGTCCCAGTCCTGAGTCTGTCTTTTTTGGGCACCTGAGAAATGCTTACAATCGCACTAGGGAGTTCCCCAGAATACCACTTACGGGGACACAACACCATTCTGTCTAAATTCTAAAGCTTTTTGACAGAGACCTTCTTAAAAGATGCCAAAGAGCATGTGTGATACGCATTACTTCCCACCACCCTGCCGTATGCCTAAGTTCCTTTTACTACTTCATTTACGCAGCACATTGGATATGGTTTTACTACCCCAAATTTTAAAGCAAAAAAAAAAAATCTCCAGAGAAAGGACGGAGTGTCATTGGAGGTGGTTGTTAGTCATTTGATGCCGCTGTAACTGCCCGTTTATAGCTTATCCTCCGGGAAAAGGTCTAACATGCATTTTCAGGCAGGCTCCCATTGGGGAGGAGCCCCACTCAGAGTAAGGTTCACCCTCGACAATGTATCCACCTTCACTTCCCGGCCCGCTCCTCCTTTCTCTCACCTCCACTCACTCACTCATTATAGGTTTGTAAGACAAGGTTAATGAGACAACCTTCGGAGAAAGAGCACGGGGGAGGGTCACAAGTTAGACAATCACAGTGAGAATATTCACGTTGCATCTATTCCTTCGGTGCTATTGTAGCACTTTATCGATTTCCCCATCAGTAATTGTGTAAATGAAGCAGACAGAACTTCACCTTCAGGACTTCTCTTTCCTAAAGATAAAAAGTCTAGCATGTTTACTGGTTTGGGGATGAAAGCTCCTAAAACCTAAGTCCAAAGTCAGGTAATTGCTTTCTGCTCACTTTTATTGCTTAATATATCTGGCTACTTTCTCCCCTAACTACCTTTTTCATGAATCCTTAGTCCCCAGGAAAAAAGTCATAATCCAAAATGTGCAGTATGGAGTTAATTTGGGAAGAAAAAGGCTGATCAAAGGGAAGTCCTATTAAATGCAAAAACAAAATGCAATGGGCCTGAGGTCTGCACAGAAGACATAAAAAAAGGAAACAATAGGGATGTTTTAAAACACTATGAATATTCAGTCAGATATATCAACCAGAAGACAGAATAACAACTCTGACTTTGGAGCACTTACGATGTCTCCCACACCCTTTATGAGCATAATTTCATTGAATAGTCACAACAAACCTAAGAGGATAATATTATTATTCCCAAGTTGCAGAAGAAATGGAGGCACAGAGAGATTAAGTAATTTTCCCAAAGTCATTCAACTAGAAATTAGCTCCACTGAGATTCAAACCAAAGTCTCACTGACTCCAAAGTGCAGGCTTTTAATCACTATGCTAGACTGCTTCCCAAGTCATACAGATGTCAGCATTAATTTGAAAAGTCACACATATATAGAGGCACTTTTTCTATGTTATGCCTGAAGTCTATGTATTCTTACATAGTATCTAACCCCCACAACTATCCTGAAGAACTAGGCACTATAAATATCAACATGCTCACTTTGCAAATTTGGAAAACCATATGCATTCATTAATTCATTCAACAAGTATTTATAAAGCATATGATTTTGTCAAGCAATATTCTAGGATCAAATAGGAAGTAAGTTGGAAAAGAAGCCTACTTTCTTGTAGCTCATATTCTAATAGGAGAAACAGATAATAAAACCATGTGAAAAAAGTGTAACATCAATGAGTAAATAAAACTGGGTGAAGTAGTTGAGAGTGTGGTGGCTTGCCTAATTGCATCAGCACTTGAATGTACCCCAAACTGAACTTCTGACTTCCCTTCCCACCTTATCTCCATCTCAGCTACTGGCAGCAAAGGTTGACATCAAACCCTGACATTTCTTTCTCATATTATACATCTAGTCCATTCACACATTGATTGATCCTACAGTCAAAATATTTCCAGATTTCAATTCCTTCCCACCACCTCCTCTGCTCCCACCCTGGCCAGAACCAGGATCGTTTCAATATCCCCTAGTTAGTTAGCATCCCCAGTCTTGCTTCTTATAATATTTTCTCAATAGCAGCCAGAATTATCCTGTTAAAACAGTCTTTGCAAAGGCTGTCCCCTTGTCACTCACTCTCTCACCTCCATAAAGCCTTTGCTCAAATGCCACTTTCTTAATGAGATCTGCTACAGTTACTCTGCTCTATTTTTTTCATAGTACTTAATATCTTATAAAAATACTATATATTATACTTATTATATTTTTGTTTATTCTCTGTCTCCCTCCACAACAATGTAAGTTTCACAAGGAGAGAATATTTGTCTCTTTTTTTTCACTAACGCATCTCCAATGCATAAAATAGTGCTTGCCATACAGTGTTGTTGTTTAGTCGCTAAGTCGTGTCCAACTCTTTCACAACATCATGGACCTGGAACCCACCAGACTCCTCTATCCAATGGGTTTCCCAGGCAAGAAAACTGAAATGGGTTTCCATTTCCTTCTCCAGGGAATATTCCTGACCCAGGGATCGAACCCATGTCTCCTGCACTGGCAGGTGGCTTCTTTACCACTGAGCCACCTGGGAAGCCCCTGCCATGTTCTTCAATATTAGTTCAACAAACAAATGTGCACAAAAAAGCATCATCAAACTGGATACAGCTGAAGAAAAGATTAGTGAATGGGATAGACAGATTAAAGTGCACAGAGAAAAAGGATTGGAAATTATAGAAAAAAGAGTAAGAGAAGTAAGGGGCACAATGAAAAGGTGGTGTGTGAACATAACTAGGTTCCCAGGAGGCACAGATACATCCTGGCCAGAGGGGAAAGAACCAAGATTTGAGGAGACACTATCCAATAACTGTTCCAAAATGAGTAAAAACTTCAAGCCACAGAGTCAAGAAACATCATAAAATTCAAGCAGGGTAGATGCAACGAAAACCACTCCTAGGCATACCATGGTAGAAACGCTGTGGGACAAAATCAGAAAAAAAAGTAATCATTCTAAGTATTACTGTCTTGAAAAAAAAGTTGCCAAGTATTATGTCACCTCCCACTCAATTTTGCAACCTTTTGTTTCCCTCTTTTTATTTGCAGAAACCTTCTTGCATAAGAGACATGGGTATAAGGAAAGAATTTTAGAGTTCTTCACTGGATAAAACCAGATTCCAAACATTAGGGATTTTTGAGCATCATTTCTACACTCTTAACACGAAATGGAGTTAAACACTTAAGATGAGTAAGTGCCACTCATCTATAAATTATTCACATATACAAGATAGCAATATTTCATAAATCTTATTCACCACCCTCTATGAAATCCTATGAAAGTGGTGGTACCATCATAGTTTGCTTTTAATCAATAGATTACACTATCCACAAAACAGAGACAAGTGCAGTGCACTCAGAAGCCCAGGATCTTTCTCTACACATCAATGAAATAATGAAGAAAACATGTGAGCAATTTCAAATAGCTTGGTCCATGCATAGGTACAAACCTGAAATGTATATTTTAAATACTCAAGCAAAAATTTAAATGTACAATTCTATCAGCCAAAGTTAAAGAGGAACAGTAGTTTAAAGGCATTTTTTCAGATATTTAAGAAAAAGACAAACCATCACATCTATTAACTACCAGATCAGTTCAGTTCAGTCGCTCAGTCATGTCCGACTCTTTGCGACCCCATGAATTGCAGCACGCCAGGCCTCTCTGTCCATCACAAACTCCCGGAGTCTACCCAAACCCATGTCCATCGAGTCACTGATGCCATCCAACCATCTCATCCTCTGTCGTCCCCTTCTCCTCCTGCCCCCAATCCTTCCCAGCATTAGGGTCTTTTCCAATGAGTCAACTCTTCACATGAGGTGGCCAAACTATTGGAGTTTCTGCTTCAACATCAGTTCTTCCAATGAACACCCAGGACTGATCTCCTTTAGGATGGAGTGATTGGATCTCCTTGCAGTCCAAGGGACTGTCAAGAGTCTTCTCCAACACCACAGTTCAAAAGCATCAATTCTGCGGCGCTCAGCTTTCTTCACCGTCCAACTCTCACATCCATACATGACCACTGGAAAAACCATAGCCTTGACTAGACGGACTTTTGTTAGCAAAGTAATGTCTCTGCTTTTAAAAATGCTATCTAGGTTGGCCATAGCCTTCCTTCCAAGGAGTAAGTGTCTTTTAATTTCATGGCTGCAATCACCATCAGCAGTGATTTTGGAGCCCCAAAAAATAAAGTCTGACACTGTTTCCACTGTTTCCCCATCTATTTCCCATGAAGTGATGGGACCAGATGCCATGATATTAGTTTTCCGAACGTTGAGATTTAAGCCAACTTTTTCACTCTCCTCTTTCACTTTCATCAAGAGGCTCTTTAGTTCTTCTTCACTTTCTACCATAAGGGTGGTGTCATCCGCATATCTGAGGTTATTGATATTTCTCCTGGCAATCTTAATTCCAGCTTGTGTTTCTTCCAGCCCAGCGTTTCTCATAATGTACTCTGCATAGAAGTTAAATAAGCAGGGTGACAATATACAGCCTTGATGTACTCCTTTTCCTATTTGGAACCAGTCTGTTGTTCCATGTCCAGTTCTAACTGTTGCTTCCTGACCTGCATACAGGTTTCTCAAGAGACAGGTCAGGTGGTCTGGTATTCCCATCTCTTTCAGAATTTTCCACAGTTTAATGTGATCCACACAAAGGCTTTGGCATAGTCAATAAAGCAGAAATAGATGTTTTTCTGGAACTCTCTTGCTTTTTTGATGATCCAGCAGATATTGGCAATTTGATCTCTGGTTCCTCTGCCTTTTCTAAAACCAGCTTGAACATCTGGAAGTTCATGGTTCACATATTGCTGAAGCCTGGCTTGGAGAATTTTGAGCATTACTTTACTAGCATGTGAGATGAGTGCAACTGTGCGGTAGTTTGAGCATTCTTTGGCATTGCCTTTCTTTGGGATTGGAATGAAAACTGACCTTTTCCAGTCCTGTGGCCACTGCTGAGTTTTCCAAATTTGCTGGCATATTGAGTGCAGCACTTTCACAGCATCACCTTTGAGGATTTGAAATAGCTCAACTGGAATTCCATCACCTCCACTAGCTTTGTTTGTAGGGATGCTTTCTAAGGCCCATTTGACTTCACATTCCAGGATGTCTGGCTCTAGGTGAGTGATCACACCATCGTGATTATCCGGGTCATGACGATCTTTTTTGTACAGTTCTTCTGTGTATTCTTGCCACCTCTTCGTAATATCTTCTGCTTCTGTTAGGTGCATACAATTTCTGTCCTTTATCAAGCCTATCTTTGCTTGAAATGTTCCTTTGGTATCTCTAGTTTTCTTGAAGAGATCTCTAGTCTTTCCCAATCTGTTGTTTTCCTCTATTTCATTGCATTGATCGCTGAGGAAGGCTTTCTTACCTCTCCTTGCGATTCTTTGGAACTCTGCATTCAGATGGGACTATCTTTCCTTTTCTCCATTGCTTTTTGCTTCTCTTCTCTTCCCAGCTATCTGTAAGGCCTCCTCAGACAGCCATTTTTCTTTTTTGCATTTCTTTTCCATGAGGATTGTCTTGATCCCTGTCTCCTGTACAATGTCATGAACCTCTGTCCATAGTTCATCAGGCACTCTGTCTATCAGGTCTAGTCCCTTAAATCTATTTGTCACTTCTACTGTATACTCATAAGGGATTTGATCTAGGTCATACCTGAATGGTCTAGTGGTTTTCCCTACTTTCTTCAATTTAAGTCTGAATTTGGCAATAAGCAGTTCATGATCTGAGCCACAGTCTGCTCCCAGTCTTGTTTTTGCTGACTGTATAGAGCTTCTCCATCTTTGGCTGCAAAGAATATAATCAGTCTGATTTCGGTGTTGACCATCTGGTGATGTCCATGTGTAGAGTCTTCTCTTGTGTTGTTGGAAGAAGGTGTCTGCTATTACCAGTGCGTTCTCTTGGCAAAACTCTATTAGCCTTTGCCTTGCTTCATTCTGTACTCCAAGGCCAAATTTGCCTGTTACGCCAGGTGTTTCTTGACTTCCTACTTTTGCATTCCAGTCCCCTATAATGAAAAGGACATCTTTTTTGGGTGTTAGTTCTAGAAGGTGTTGTAGGTCTTCATAGAACCATTCAACTTCAGCTTCTTCAGCGTTACTGGTCGGGGCATAGACTTGGATTACTGTGATATTGAATGGTTTGCCTTGGAAACGAACAGAGATCATTCTATCGTTTTTGAGATTGCATCCAAGTACTGCCTTTCGGACTCTTTTGTTGACCATGATGGCTACTTCATTTCTTCTAAGGGATTCTTGCCCACAGTAGTAGATATAATGGTCATCTGAGTTAAATTCACCCATTCCAGTCCATCTTAGTTTGCTGATTCCTAGAATGTCGATGTTCACTCTTGCCATCTCCTGTTTGACCACTTCCAATTTGCCTTGATTCATGAACCTAACATTCCATTAATATAAAAATGAGCTATTTCTGCCATACCAGTGATCCAAAAGGGCTTCCCTGATAGCTCAGTTGGTAAAGAATCTACCTGCAGTGCAGGAGACCTTGGTTTGATTCCTTGGTGGGGAAGAACTGCTGGAGAAGGGATAGGCTACCCACTCTAGTCTTTTTGGGTTTCCCTTGTGACTCAGCTGGTAAAGAATATGCCTGCAATGCAGGAGACCTGGGTTCGATCCCTGGGTTGGGAAGGTCCCCTGGAGAAGGGAAAGGCTACCCATTCCAGTATTCTGGTCTGGAGAATTCCATGGACTGTATAGTCCATGGGGTCGCAAAGAGTTAGACACAACCGAGCAACTCACACACACACACACACAGTGATCCAAATATAGGGTGGTCTAATTTAGGGTCAACAGATGTTCGGTTCTGATTATTTGAAAATGAAAAAACTAATATAATCCCTGCTCCCCAACTATGTGTTAAAGAAGTTAGGAAGCAAAATCTCAAAATAAAGAATTCAAAATAATAATCTTAGGGATTAAAAAACCTTACAAAATTAGCAATTCTCTAATCAAACTGGTTATACTGTCTCTTCAAAGCCTGTCACCTTTTTCTTATAGATTAAAAACAACATGGTGGCAAGAATGCCATTGTCATTTGATAGTTGTCAGAAGTCATTTTGAAGTCTTTCATCTGGCTCTGGGAAAGCTATCTTGAAATGGACTAAAGAGAGCATTCAGGATTTAACGACAAAATTGCTTTGAGCTTTAGAAAGAGCATTATGGAAACATGTAAAATTTTTTTCTCAAAATGACAAAGCTGTCATCTTACTCAAATCAATGTGGCATCGAACTAGACAGTGAGACAGAATGCAAAAAAGCAGAGTGGAAAAGTTATCCAAGGTCATTTTTAGCATCAAGGCTGAGAACAGAATTACATGGATTATAGCTGGAAACGGTGGGGGTGGTGGGCGCAGATTCAGATAGGAATTTGTGTTCCCATGGAGATTATAGTCTTGAGATAATAAACCAGGCTTCAGACTCTGTCTGAATCAACTCATCAACTCCCAGGTATTACCTCAGGCTGAAAACTGGATGGAGCATTTCACTCCATATAATGGGAAATACAGATGACAAGGCCAGAAGAGTATATAAGGAGAGGGTAGTGGGCACAGAGCCTTTGAGATGCTGCCTGAAACAGCTTTAAAGTCATAAAGTCACATGGGCATGATCATGATATTTTGATCATATTTACTTATTGGTCACATGCCAGACACTATGCTAGTTCTTTATATATGCATTATCTCATTTAATTTTCACAACAGCCTATGAGACAGGTACTATTGCTATCCCAATATTACAGATGAGAAACATGACATTAATTTACCTGCCCAATGTTACAGATGGTCAGTGGAAGAGCTAAGATGTACGTCCCGGCTTATCTGTGTTCTTAAATATGTGATTCTACTTCTAAGCATCTGACCTCCCATTGGCTTTGCAAGCCCTAGGGAGTACCACTCCTCCCAACTCATATGTCCTACTGGTGTTCTCCACCATTTCCTGAAATAATAATATTTAGTCAACATATATTTCTACCACTTTGGGACCTGTCAGCTAGGTCAAGAATCTAAAAAGAGATTAGAATGTGATAGAGGAATTTTTAAGAAGAGATCACTGGAGAAATACAAGCTATGAAACTGAACCCTTGGAATAGGGAAGGCTGGGGGCTGCCCAGTCCCTCATTTCAAGGGGACTAGAGCTTTAACTGAGCTTTGAGAACCTGATAAAGTTTCCTTGTAGTCAAGGTACACTGAAAATAGGACCCTGCTTGTTAAATTAATACACTATCACCTATGTTGAAGTCAGTCAGTCACGGTCCAAATGTGGACCATACGGAGAGTCAGCCTGGCCCAAGAGGACAACTGGGAACGTGAGAATACCCTACCATCAAGAGCCTGTGTGTGGCATGGACCAAAGCAGAGGGTTGGGAGAAGCAGCTGGCCTAATCAAATGTCTCATCCAACTTCTGTACAATAGTTGAATGGATAGAGAATATGTGGAATACACACACACACATATACACACACAATGGAATACTACTCAGTCATAAAAATGAATGAAATTTTGCTATTTACAACAACATAAATGGACTTGGAGGGTATAATGCTAAGTGAAATAAGTCAAACATAAAAAGACAAATACTGTATGGTATCACTTATATGTGTAATCTAAAGAATACAACAAACTAGTTAACATAAAAGCAGCAGACTCACAGATATAAAGAGTAAGCTAGTGGTTAAAAATGGAAGGGTGGGGGTTCATATTGGGGTGGGGGAGTGGGAGGTATAAACTACTGGGTGTAAGATAGGCTCAAGGTTACAATAAGTCGAATATAGTTAGCATCTAAGATAAGAGTGGTCACGCAATAGTATTGATGATAGAAGAGTCTTATATTGAAGTAAAAGTATATTGAGGGAAATTTTAGAAACGTGAAAACTGAAAGAGCACTTTTATCAAAGTATGAGTGATAAACTGACAATGTTAAACCATAAGACAAAACAAACTCTGTTCCAAAGTTCAACATATACAATAGAATAAAAACTTTAGGAGAACTAAAAAAAAAGATTGGCTGAAGGATATATCATATAATATGAGGAAGATAGTCAATATTTTGTAGTAACTGTAAGTGGAAAGTAACTTTTAAAATTGCATAAAAATATTTTTTTAATCTTACACAAAAAATTTCACAAATTAAATATCTTCTCAACACTGAAAAAAGGAATCAGAAACAAAAATCAGTGAGGATGCCAGACACCAGCATAGTAGGAACTTTCTATGCCATCCCTTGATCTCTTCTTTCCTCCCCATCCCCAGTCCTGGCCATGTCTAAAAAGTATGTGTAGAGGTGTGAGGAAAAGACCAGCACAGGCACTTCCCCAAAGGTGGTGGTGGTTTAGTCACTAAGTTGTGTCCGACTCTTGTGACCCCATGGACTGTAGCCTGCCAGGCTCCTTCGTCCATGGATTCTCCAGGCAAGAACACTGGAGTGGGTTGCCAGTTCCTTCTCCATGGGGAGCCGTCTGCCAAATCAGGACTTCAGGGTGAACTAGGAGAAGCATGGAGAAGACTTCCTTTGAATGAAAAATGAAGAGCTGATTAATGTCTTGAACTGGACACTAGAAGTTTCTGAATTGAAAATGTGTTTTTATACTTAAAATATCCATTATTTATGAGGGAAAAGAAAAGTAATCCAGTGACAGGAAAAAAAGCTAATCTCTATGAATAAATTTTTAAGAGACAATTGAAGACAAAAATAGATGGGTTTTGAATAATCTCTCATGAATTGTATATTTGTCATCTCCTTTGCAGAGGTAGCACCTTTCAATGGAGTATGTTGGGCAGCGGGAGTATAGGTATGTGTGAGAGAATCTGGACTCTGAAACTCTAATGGCACTCCAAGGAATATATTTGTCCTTTAAAAAAAAGCTTTTTCAATTTCTATGTTCTTCAGGTCTCATGGGGACAACCTTACCTCCCATATGAAAAGATGGGGACTCACTTGCAAGAGATGACCCCCTTTCTAAGGGCAATGGAGATAAGTGATTACCCAAAAAGTCACTCTGCCACTCAACTTTTTCCCCTCCAAAAGCATATCCATTCCCAAAATTTTTAAGACACAAAATAGGATCATAAAACAGCACTTACTGAGTGTATATAAGATAGTACTAATTGCTTTACATGAATCATCTCCTTCGATCCCCCCAATAACACTGGGGCTTCCCTGGTGGCTCAGTTGGTAAAGAATCTGCCTGCAATGCAGGAGACGGAGGTTTGATCCCTGGGTCGAGAAGACCCCTGAAGGAGGAAATGGCAACCCACGCCAGCATTCTTGCCTGGAGAATCCCACAGACAGAGGAGCCTGGGGAGCTACAGCCCATGGGGTTGCAAGAGATGGACATGACTTAGCGACTAAACCATAAGACAGGTATGTTTTTTAATTGTTTAAGGGAAGCAATTTACAGATAAAAATGTAATATCACTAAACAACATGTATTCAGAAAGAAAAGAATATATTTCACCTAGAAAAATAGGGATAGTGTTAGAAAGTAATATTTCAATACCATTTTATTTCTGAATATAAATATGATACATGACTCCTGTACAATACATGGAAGTACATAGAACTGTAAAAAGGAAATGTGCATTTTACTCATTTTCTTTCTACACTGATACAATCATACAGCGATATTATTTGGTAAAGTTTTTTCAATTAATAACATCACAAATATTGCCTCCATTATGAAACATTCTTCAAACATAATTTTTAATGCATGTTTAGTGTTCTATCCTGTTGGTGAAAGATTTATTTACTTTTTAAAATCCGCTGTTAATTTAATCAAACCCCTTTCACAATATTGTAAAATAGTGAAAGGTAAAAATTCTTAAAGAAAAATCCTCCTGTAACTTTCTCATTGTGGAGAAGGTAACACAGCTTAGTCCAAGTATAGCCAACTTAGCCCAAATAATGCTATAGTTAACATTAAAATCAGTGGTTTATAAAGTCAAGGCTGTGAAACTAGTGAACATAAAAGACTGTGAAACTAGTGAACATAACAAAAAATGCAGCAGATTCACGGATGCAGTAGGAAGAGGGCAGGGGTAATACAGAGGTGGGGGAAAAGGGTTATTATGGGATTACATGAAATCATATGTATAAAACTTTTTAAAACTGTAAAGCACTCTAGAATTTAAAGAATCTTTCATTCAATTAAGAAGAGAAATCGTGTTAAAAAAAAAAAGAAGCAGCAAGATACCACATAAAAATGAACATATAAAACACAGACACAGACACCAGATAACTGGAATGATCAGAAACAGATTATAAAACAACTGTGTTTATTATGATTAAATAATTAAAAAGGAAATCAGACAAGTTTGTAAGTATAAGTCAAACAGAATGTCCATTGAGGCTCCCAGGCCAGCCTCCAGTATCCACGGCACATTCACCCAGAGCCTCCTTGCAGGAGAGAAAGCCCCTCCAGTCTGCTGTGGGGTCCTCTGATTCACTGATCCAACTGGAGTGCATTCAAAGTCATCATCTCCAGTCAGTAACATCACAGAGATTCTTCTGTTCTATAACACTGTCTACAGCCCCTTACTGGGAAGACCATTGCTTCACAGGCTCCCCTGAGCTGCACTCAATCTCTGACTCAGTAAGTAGCTTACTGATGGTGATGGGCAGCTGTCCAGTTTGAGGACAGCTTAAACCTGACCCAAAGGCAACATAGAGTGAAAAATAAATAGCTTCCAAAATGATTTCAGGTTGAAAGGGCTGTTTTAATTTAGAGGTTTTAGCAGGTATAGACCACTGTTTGTCTGCATGCAATTTATCATCCTTCCAAATAATGGAAATTCTTCCATTTTCGGCCAGCAGGTTGACTCTCAGTGTCTGTTTAAAGTGGTGGTATAAATTTTATCTTTTTTCAACTTAGGCAGGAATTACAGAGCCATGACACATGTCAGGCACGTAGTTAAGTGAATGAATAAAAGCATAAAAAACAAATAGGGGCATTTTCAAAGAAAGTTGGGAAACTGGACCAACCGTTGGTGGCCAGACTTCATTTTAAACCAGTCTAATGTTATTGAATGTTAATTGCTACCTGAACTTTAATCAACTCCATGAGAATATTTTTCTAATAATTGGGCTTTTGATAATTTCAAGTAGATGGGCTCATGCCAGAAACAAATGTGGGCAGCATTTGGGGCCCACATATTGCCCATGTTTGTGTTTGCTTATATTCTCTATATAAGCACCTGATTGGGAAATATAAACATCAGATGTCAGCCTCTGAGAAGAATCTCAACAAATAACATGTAAGGGTGCTTGCTGGGCCAAGACACTCCATGTAAGCCCCAATCAAAGGCTGAAAAATTAACATATAGAATTGGTTAGAAATGTGGAAAATAAGAGCTATTTTTTTAATTTTTTTTTTTTCTTTTGACACAAACAAAGTGAAATCTACATGGATAGTCTATTTTGTCATTTTTTTTATTACTTTAACAATGCTAGATTATAAGGAAACTTAAAATATCTTAAAACTCCCTACCCTGCATAAAAGTTTCTAGAATTCAGTCGGTGAAAGTTCTGAATGAGTAGTACTTAGAAGCAATTTCCTTAGATGTAAACAGTTCATGCAAAGAATGGAAAAGAGCCACAGCAGAAAATCCACTCAGAAAAATGAATTTCTAGAATAAGCTCTGCAGATCCTGCCAGTTAGTGATCACATAAACAGGCCACAAAACATTAGAAAGCCATACTGAGGATATTGAAAGGTAGAGGAAAAGCAAACATGCTTCTCGCCCTTATTTCTCAGGGAGAAATCCAACACTAAACAAAAAGAGCATGGCAGTGAGAAGTATCGGAGAAGGCGATAGCACCCCACTCCAGGACTCTTTCCTGGAAAATCCCATGGACAGAGGAGCCTGGGGGGCTACAGAGTCGGATACGACTGAGCAACTTCACTTTCACTTTTCCCTTTCATGCACTGGAGAAGGAAATGGCAACCCACTCCAGTGTTCTTGCCTGGAGAATCCTAGGGACGGCGGAGCCTGGTGGGCTGCCGTCTATGGGATCGCACAGAGTCGGACACGACTGAAGCGACTTAGCAGCAGCAGCAGCAGCAGTGAGAAGTATACTGACATAGCTAAACGGAAGTAAATACCAACATTTATATAGGGAAACAAAATGAGGTGCAATGGCAGATGAAAAGATGCTGGGCATCACTGATCATTAGGGATATGCAAATCAAAACCACAGTGAGGGATCACCTCACACCTGCCAGAATGGCTGTCATCAAAAAAGGTAAGATTTAACAAGTGTTGGTGAGGAGAGGGTGAAAAGGGAACCCTATTACATTGTTGGCTGGAATGTAAATTGGTGCAGCCACTATAGAAAATATGGAGCATCCCCCAAAAATGAAAACATGTGATCCAGCATTTTACTTCTATTTATCTGAAGAAAACAAAAACATTAATTCAAAAAGATCTATGCACTCCAATGTTTATAGCAGCATTGTTTATGATTGCCAAGATATGGAAGCAACCTAAGTGTCCCTTAAAGGATGAATGGATAAAAAATATGAGATACACACACACACACAATGGATTAATTAGCTGCAAGAAAAAGAATGAAATCTCGCCATTTATAACAATATGTTTGCTGCAGGGTATTATGCCTAGTGAAATAAGCCAGACAGAAAAAGACAAATACTATATTTTTCACTTATATATGGAATCTAAAAAAAAAGATCTAACAACAGAAAGAGACTCACAGAGAACAAACTAGTAGTTACTAGAATGGAGAGGGTATGGGGTGAAGGTGATTAAGAGGCACAAATTACTAGCAATAAAATAAACTACAGCAATATAAGGTACCACACACAGAATATAATCCAATATTTTATAACAACTTTGGATGGTATATAATCTATTAAAATATAAAATCACTATGTTATCCACCTGAAACTAGTATGATATTGTAAGGCACCTATACTTTTTTTAAAAAACCTGCAGTGATATGGGTAAATTAATGGTAAAACTAAAGGTAAACAAAGGTAAGCTTTAAGTAATGAATTGGTTGAAAGTATAAAAATGTATGCAAAAAGATACATATCTGGGAGGATAAAGATTCTTGTAGATAAATGGTTAGTGATTCAGGAGATAAGTAAAATAATACATGTTTCTTTGCAAGATTTAATGATCATGTAAACCTATAGGTCAGACCTCTATGGAATGTTCCATAATTTTAAGAACTACTGAAAATTTTGACAGTCACCTAGATAATAACTAGGGATGGAAAATAACATCTCTGCAAAAAAGACTAAAGAAACCCGATTACTTATGGTTTCTTTGTTCATTAAGGTTATTAGTTAACTAGAAAAAGCAATTGAATTTAACATCCTCTAAGAGGGAAGCAAAATATGGCCTCAGCTGCACTGTGATGATTTTAAATTTATCCTAAACATGAATGTCCATGAATGAGAGATTTACACACTGAATTGTTGAAGTGGAGAATGCTGTAGAATTTTCTTTGTAAGTTTTCCAAATTGTAATAAAAGTTCACAGGTTTAGCAGGCTAGTAACCAATGACCTACCCACCCAGCAGCAGGAAAAAAATCACAGGAGCATAAGCAAGGTTATACCAGATTAGAATTTCAGTCCATTCAATGTAGACTTTGCTGCCAGAGGTCCCACAGGAAACCCTGTGAGAACATGGCTTTCCTCCATGATGTCACCCTTTATCCAGCTATCTAAAAAAACACTTATGTCATTATCATCGCCCCAGATCTTTTATAACTGTACCACTTCTTGAAATGATGAATTCTATAGCATGTTATCATTCAAGTATGGAAGTCATCCTCTTAATTTTCTTAAATTTACCTCCATGAGATTTCAACAAGTACTTCCCTCTTCCTAGTTCTAGGAACTTTGGCAGCATTTAGTGGACTTTCCAGGTGGCACGGTGGTAAAGAATCCATCTACCAAGGCAGGGGGCTTCCCCGGTGGCTCAGACAGTAAAGCATCTGCCTGCAATACAGAAGACCTGGGTTCCATCCCTGGGTTTAGAGGATCCCCCGGAGGAAGGCATGGCAATCCACTCCAGTATTCTTGCCTGGAAAATCCCCATAGACAAAGGAATCTGGCAGGCTACAGTCCACGGGGTTGCAAAGAGTCAGACACAACTGAACGACTAAGCACAGCACCAATACAGGAGATGCAAATTCGATCCGTAGGTTGGGAAGATCCCCTGAAGAAGGAGACGACAACCCACTCCAGTATTCTAGCCTGGAAAATCCCATGGACAGAGAAGCCTAGTTGGCTACAGTCCATGGGGTTGAAAAAGAATTGGACATGACTTAGTGACTAAAACAATAACATACCTCTTTAGTGACACTGTTCATTAATATGATTCAAGTCAATCTGCCTCTAGGTATTCACTTTTCTAAAAGAAATATTTTTTTTCAAGTCTCTGTTCAAAGACTTTTTCTCCATCTCTACTCAGTCACCTTTCTCATTTTCTTTTCCCTAGTCTGAATCTTCTAAATTAAGATGAGTTCATTCCTTTATCTTCTGTGGGACAAATTACAGAACAGTGGATCTGAAAAAAAAAAAATTGCAGTGGGCTCTGAACTCTTCTGGTTCTTTTTCTGTTTAGTATTTTCTAGTTGCTTTCTGCACCTGAAGGAAATCTAAGTTGTGTTCCTCTCATCTAGTTTATGTCCCAGAAATAAATAAAATGTAAAGGAAGTCTTTAAAAAAAGAAATCTCAGTGACTTACACATCTTATTGTCCCCAGAGCCTACCTACATATAATCTGCAGCAGGTACCTAAATATATATTCTTACTTACTTTTAAAAATTTGTGAAATTGGCAGTTTCACTGGCCCCATCTTAAAGATGAGGAGTCAGTCTTTGTCTTTCTGACAAAAGGAAATACTGGTCCTAATCAAGCAATAAAGTATTGAAATCCTCAGCGAAGTACTGTTTATTATTTAGTTCAGCTTGTGTACTCCTACCATAAAGAACTTTAAAACACAACAGAAATCAGAGGGAAGTGTGTGTGGAGAGAAATAAACATTTAAGAAAAATATTGGAGTCATTACCAGATTAACATCTAATGGCATTTCTTTCACTCACATTTATTTATTAGCTCCCTAAAGGTCCATTTCAAATATGCAGATGTAATATTATCACCCAGTTCCATTTGAAAAGAAAAAAGTCAATTTCATCCTGAGATGACAGAAAGAAGCAAACGTCAAGTAAGAGAGAATGTTAGCTTCAGTTGTCAGGCACAGCCAGCCTTCCTAATCCCGGCTATTGTTGTTGTTTAGTTGCTAAGTCGTGTCTGACTCTTGGCGACTTCACAGACTGTAGCCCACCAGGCTCCTCTGTCCATGGGATTTCCCAGGCAAGAATACTGGAGTGGATTGCCATTTCCTCCTCCAGGGTATCTTCCTGACCCAGGGATCGAAACCATGTCTCTTGCATCTCCTACATTGGCAGGCAGATTCTTTACTACCAAGCCACCTGGGAAGCCCCTGTCTCCAAGGAACTTTAAAAGAAGGGACAGGATCAAAACAGCATGGTTACATGAATAGGGATGCATCTCTAGAGTGTCCTGTCTGAACCATCCACTGTGCTGGGTGCCTAGGGCACATCAGTGAAAAAGAGACACAGTCCCTGGTCTTGGGAAGTTTACAGTCTTGGTGGAAAATGATACTTAGAGTGGTCTGAACCTAGGGTTTATGAACAGAACTACATTTCAGTTCAATCAGCTTATTTGTATCCTGTATATTTCATGTATTTAAACACATTACCCTCACATGTGGTCCCAGAGGCTTCTGTAGACTGCAAAAGATGTTCATAACACCAACTCTGAATTCATAACTCTGCAATGGGTAATAGTTAAGGCACCCTTAAAGAACTTACTCCTTGTCCATAGTAGCAAATACATTCCCACAATCGAATTCTGGAATCTGTATATATTTGAAAAGGGTCTTCAGGTATCATTAGCCCCAAGGCATCACTGAAAGACACCATAGTCCAAGGTTAGATGCCATCTCTACAAATGGTCAAGAGCATCTGGGCACTGGGGCTAATGTACAACAGGAAGGCAGCCAGAGTCCAGAGAGCTATTGACCTGTGCCCACTGGCAGCTCCCTCAGCTGCATTCCTGCCTCTTACCCCAGCTTCCGTCCTTTCTCATGACAATTAGGTAGAAACAGTGAGGGCCAATCTACTATGTCACAGAAGCAGCTCATTACTTCTCCAAATTGGTAAAAATGAGGGCTGACAGTATAACATAATTTTAGACATGGAAGGGACTTTCCAAATCAGATGGTCTTACTTCATTTCATAGATGAGAAAACTGAAGGTTAATAAAGCTATGTGACTTACCCAAGGTCACAGAGCTTACTAGGGGTGGAAGAGGACCTAGAATCTAGGATTCCTAACATCCAGGGAAATGTTCTTACCACTCTTCCCCTAGGTCTTTAACATGGAAAGGTCACAAATACCTGTATAGATACTGCCAATATGAATGCATTTTAATTGACTTTGGATATGCCAAGGGGGACAATATAAGGTAGGAAGGAAAAAACAGGGTAAACAGATAATAATTCATGAGAAAACAGAAGATGGTGTCAACAAACCAGTTTCCAAATGGCATGGGTGCACCATTTTTGTCTATGTCAAAAATCAATTTTAACTAAATCATTAAATGCTTCCTAAAACCAATTTTATCCCAAAGAGCATCCTAGTAATGGGCCAGGTACCTGTGCATAACTTTCTCAAGATGAATTTTATTCCTGCAGCTCAATTTTGATTCTATCATTTCTATTTTCATCTTCAAGACAAATGTGGTTTTGTCATTCTCCCAGGCTCTCCTGGATCTTCTCCAAGAATTACTGAACTATGACACCAGCAGAATCGGAACATATCCCAAAACGGCAGACAAGAGCAAAATGATATCTGTGGCTTCTATAAATTGCTGCTGCCCCCTCTGTCCTTTAAAAAAATGAATAAAGATGAATTGTATTATATATTTCCTCCAGACAACTTTTCAAAGCTGAAGAAATTTTGATTTATGATACTCTTCTGAACACCAGCCTTCAGAGCCTCCTACTCACTCACATTTATAACTTATTGGAGCAACACCAAGTTCTCTATAAAAGTTCCATTTACCCCTCTCCTGCCCTGTATAGAACCTAGGGATGGATGTGTGAATTGCACCCGAGGTGATGTATGATATCACTGTTCACCTGCCAAGTGCAGTAAAGGTAAGTAATGCTATCCAAGGTGATTTCCTCAACACCGCAGAGTTATCAGGTTCCCCCCCACCACCATTAAACAAAATTCTCAAAAAACAAAACCACTTGTAGACACTGAGCACCTTATGCTCAATAGCCATATATTTTAGTAGCAGAGATAAAAGTAACAAAAACAAACATCTTCGGGATATCTTCCCCCAAATATCCTGTTATTTCTGAAGTTACGTTTGTGAAGCAGTGCATACCATAAGGCCCTTCACAGATTTTAAAGATCTTAGTTGTTATTGTTATTTGGGTAGCTTAAAAATCACTTTAAAGAGGGCATACATGACAGCACATGACATACCTGGCCCTCCCCTTACACTTGGTAAACACCCTTGAGAAAATCTCACTGAGTCTTTCCAGTCAGCCACATCTCTTCTGTTGTCCAAATGTTCTAGAACATAACATGTACACAGATCCATAAACTACTTTCTTATCTAGCATCCTGTCTAGTGCCAAGCACAATATCTGGGGTCTACGTATTTTATTAAGTGGGAGAAGAAATGCTGGAAAAGAAGGTTTGGGGAGCCCTTTGAGAGGTCTACATTTACTTGAGGCTAAGAAAACAAAGAAGATTCAATCACCTCCTCTATGAACATATTTTCAAAGCCTTTGCTCACCCAAACAGGTAGAACTGACTTTTCCTTTCTGTGTGGCACTAGAAGCTCTCTATTCACTTCTGATACAGCACAAATCATATCTCAAATTTCTATTTACATTTGTCTCCTCCTAATACACAGATTCAAAAAACTAATATCATGGCATCTGGTCCAATCACTTCATGGCAAATAAATGGAGAAAAAAATGGAAAGAGTGACAGACTTTACTTTCATGGGCTCCAAAATCACTGCAGATTGTGACTGCAGCCATGAAATTAAAAGACACTTGCTCCTTGGAAGTAAAGCTATGACCAACCTAGACAGCATATTAAAAAGCAGAGACATCACTTTGCTGGCCAAGGTCCGTATAGTCAAAGCTATGGTTTTTCCAGTAGTCATGGAGGGATGTGACATTTGGACCATAAAGAAGCCTGAGCACTGAAGAATTAATTCTTTCAAATTGTGATGTTGAAGGAGACTTTCTTGAGAGTTCCTTGGACAGCAAGGAGATCATCCCAGTCAATCCTAAAGGAAATCAACCCCGAATATTCATTGGAAGGACTGATGCTGAAACAAGCTCCAGTACACTGGCCACCTGATGGGAAGAGCTGACTCACTGGAAAAGACTCTGATGCTGGGAAAGATTAAGACCAGGAGGAGAAGGGGGCGATAGAGGATAAGATAGTTGGATGGGATCACCGACTCAATGGACTCGAGTTTGAGCAAACTCTGGGAGACAGCGAAGGACAGGTGTCACAAAGAGCTGGACATGACTGAGCGACTGAACTGAAATGACTGAATACACAGATATAAACTATACTGGCTTCATGCCCATGTCCCACATCCAGCGCTGTGCTTAGTATACAGTGTACAGTATACACTCAATAACGCTTGTTGGATAAATGAATTTTCAAAAGTTGGGAAAGGGGAGAATAAAGAAAGAGAACGAAGGAGACATAGGTGAGAATGAAGTGAAGCAAGACAAGTAAGAGAAGAAATGTGAGGTAAGACTTGGGAAGAGAAAAAAATGACGGTCTCACCCAGCATTACCTATAAGCTTTGTGTCAACTGACTTTTGTGAAAAGGATTTAATGGATCAGAGCTACAAATGCAGATGAGTAGATTGACATAAACGGTTAGGTTCCCCCGAATTTCTAGTTCACTGTTGTTTTAATCAGAGTGGTCTGAAAAAATGACTCCTTCTCCTCTCTCACCCCTCCCCCACTGGATTAGGATGCAAATGCCCCCAAACTTCATTCCTTCTCATAATTGACCCCTTATTCAAACTTACTTAGTGTACAACTACTGTGCTCCACCACATTTCCCTTTGAAGCTACAGTGAAGAGTATGGTCCTTGAGAGCATAGACGTTACCACCTAGAGAGACAGATGGGCATTAATGAGACATCCACACAAGTAAATTGTGTTTAGGGATGTGAAGTAAGATGTGGTTCTAGAAGGAAACAAAACAAGAATTGGATCCAGTGCAGCAAAGTAAGGCTTCCACGGAGAAATGATGCTGAGGCTGGGATAGGCATTAACCACATGGTTGTGAAAGAATATTCCAGGCAAGGGGTACCAGGATCACAGTGTGCAGACCCCCAAGAAGGAAGGAAATATGAAAGAATGTGATTTTATGAAGGTCCTCCTCTTACATTTGCACTGTTAATTTCAACAAATGACAAAACAAAATTTTAAGGGGACACCTCTAAAATGAATAAGAGATGAGTGGGTTTCATAGACCTTTCAAAGGATAGGCAGCAATATCGTCCAGAGCTGGGTCTAGCCTACTGACTGCTCCTACGTAGTTTTGGGTTTTTTGTTTATGAGATTTTGGAGGGCTTTTGTGTTTTTTTTTTGGTTTTTACAAAAATGGAAACATACTCTACAGCTGTTTTGAACCTGATTTTAAAAATTTAATGTTATGTGTTGAACATCTTTCCATGTCAAAAAAAATACGGACTTTCAACATTACTTTGAAGCGTTAACAATTATCCCATCTTTATTATCCTAATAATATCCTAGGATAATATTCTAATATTCAAAAATCATCCTAACACAAATTCTTCAAACCACATCTCAATTTTTGAACATGCATATTGTTTTCAACTTTTTTTTATTCTTTTTAATTGGTTTATTTTCTATTTTTTAACTTTACAATATTGTATTTGTTTTGCCATATATTGACATGAATCCGCCATGGGTGTACATGTTTCCCCCTTCCAGAAAAACAACACTGTAAAGGCATTACTGTGGATGAAATTTTGCACCTATCTTTAATCATTTCACATTAATGGTGCTGGAATCAAGTGCAATATCTGGAGTCAAGTAGATCTGGTTCTAATTCTAGTTACACCACTTACACCACTTGGGTAACTCAATAAACCTCAGTTTCCTCATCTAGAAAATGGATATAGTCACAGTATATCCTGTTAGATTGTTGGGAGGTTTAGATGAGATAATCCAAGTCAAGTACATAACAAGATGGGAGCCTATCCTAATAAATCAGGCTTCCCAGGTTGCACTAGAGGTTAAGAACCTGCCTGCCAATGCTGGAGATGTAAGACATGCAAGTTCAATCTCTGGGTCATGAAGATTCCTTGCCAGAGGGCATAGCAACCCACTCAGTATTCTTGCCTGGAAAATTCCAAGGAGGCTGGCAGGCTATAGTCCATGGAGTCTCAAAGAGTTAGACATGACTGAAGTGACTTAGCACACAAACAGCCTAGTAAACCACATTCACAGAAATCTCTGTTACAGTTTTCCTCTGAGAAAGACAGAGGTCAACATTTTTCCCTTGGTTGTAAGAGTTTCAATATAAATTTTGACATTTTTTTCTAACAGAAAACAAGATATATTTTCTTTCTTGGAAATTTGCATACTATAAGGTGTCAGTTTTACCAGCTGAAGGAAAACTGGAGAGCAGAGTGGAAGAAGCAATACCCTTTGTACTGGGAAAGAGTGTCCATGGGATGAGCGCTGAGGCATCCTGGGACTCTAGGCCAGGTCTGCTGATAAGAAGCTGGGTGATCCTGAGCAAGTCACTCATGTATCAAGGCCTAAGATCTACTGATATTTGCTAGGGCTGAGAGTATCTACTGGAAACGCACAGGTCTTGTTTGTGTCTAGGAAAATATTTCTACTGAAAAGGCAGACATCAGGATGGAGTTCACATACACCTTCTTTTGAAATTGACTGATTTTTTATTTCAGCTGTGTCGCTTAGTTGTGGCACACAGGATCTTCAGTGCATCACGTGGCGCAGAGACTCTCTAGTTGCCCCACAGGCTAAGCAGGCCTAGGGATCGAACCTGAGTCCCCTGCATTGCAAGGCGAATTCTTAACCACTGGACGACCAGGAAAATCCCCACATATACCTTGAATAATCCTTAACTTTTCACATTCCTTTGAAGATACCCACATTTCTATCATATGCTTCCTCACTCCAAGCTTATTTTTCTTGTCTCCGCCTCTTAAGGAGGCCCCCTGTGATGAGCAGCAGATTTAACCCTGCTGCTACAGAAGATCCCATCATTTGTGCTCCACCTCCTCTAAATTCCTGACTCTTTCCCTCAATATATGCAGCTATGCAGCTTCGAGCTGTAATATCCTTAGCAGAGCAGGCAAGTTTGCTGTAGATCAAAAAGGAGAAAAACTGAATCTACGTCACTATCCTCTTGGTACCGTCTAGGTAAGCGGGGCCCTCTGAATTCAGAGAACCCAGAGAGAGTCCTGAGACTGAGGAGTTGCGTCCTCTCCCTGTGCACAGAGGAAGGCCCAGTGTATTCATGAGGAATCTGGGACAGTTCCAAGTTTCCCCTTGTAAGGCAGCAACTTCCAAAGTTCTCATGGTGAACCAGCCTCCAATTACCTAACAAAACTGGGAGAGCTGGCAACTTCAGGCTGGGAGCAAGGACATCAAAAGAAATTAAACCTATTTCTATTGAAGGGAAGACTTAAACCACAAGACAACACACCATATAAACCCACAAGACAGGAAAAAAGAAGGGGGGGGCGGTTAAAGTATGGTAATATCAAAAGGTGGTAGTGATGTTGATCAACTCTTTGACACTTCTGGTAGGAGTGTGAATTGTAACAACTGCTTTGGAAAGCACTAGGCCATGACCTGCTGAGGTGAATATATGCATATTACATGATAGTGCTCTTAGAAAAATTACAGAGAAGCCCTTGCATGCAAGCATAAGTTATAGCATCTTTGTTCATACACAGGAAAAATGTTCACTGTTCCAAGTGCTCACTGACAAGGATATGGATAAACAAATGATTAAATAAGAAAATTCACAGAAATGTCTAAAGTGTCTTTGGAAGAGAGAACAGGGTGTTCGGTTCTGCCCTATTTATGTTTCTACTTGGGAACAAACACTGGTTGTGTGTGTTTTCTTTTGCTGGTATTTTAAAGAAATAGGAAGAAGAAAGAAAAACTTCCTCCTTCCCTTTCCTTGCTCTCACTCCCCCCTCTTCAGTCCTGATACCCTCACACCCACCTTTCCTGTTGTTTTGTTTTGCTGTGAGTCCACATTCCTGTCTGTTTAAACCTGTGTGTAGTAGTCTCACTGTGCTAAAAAAATGAATGAACTATATCAAATGAAACTTCAGAAATGCATCTTTAAACATAAAGCTTAATAAAAGGAACAAATCATATAAGATTATAATCTGTGTTATCATTTTTGTGAAGGAAAACTAAACAATGTATTATTGAGGAATACCTACACAGGTGATTTTAAACTAAAAAGAGAAACACCAAAAAATCTAAAATAATCATTGTCTCTAGATGGGAGGCGGCTGGGGTGCAGAGGCTAAGAGTACCACATAAATAGAAAAACTCCATCTGTGTTGTTCTAGGGCTTATATGGAAGCTGAGTTCATGGTGTTCACTTTATTATGCATCATAATCATGTATATTTCATACTGCTGCTTTGTAAGTACCAAGTATTACCTAATAAAGAAAAAAACTTTAAATAAATGGGAAAGTAACTCAAACATGGAAAAAAAAAAAAAGCAGAGCAAACTGGCAAAATGGACTCTCGAGTAAACTGTAGGCATTAGTAGGCATTCATCATGTGTTACTCTCTAAAGCTATCTCTACGAGTTGATCTCTATGGAGTAGTCAATACTGTAACTTGTCTTCTGTATTTAGATATAGATAGATATAATAAATTTTTATGCTACCAAAAATACTGGTGGCTCAGAGGGTAAAGCTTTTGCCTGCAATGCGGGAGATCCAGGTTCAATCCCTGAGTCAGGAAGATCCCCTGGAGAAGGAAATGGCAACCCACTCCAGCATTCTTGCCTAGAGAATCCCATGGACAGAGGAGCCTGGTAGGCTATAGTCCACGGGATTGCAAAGAGTCGGACGCCACTGAGTGACTTCACTTTCACACTAAAACTACTGTGGACGATAACTGCAGTCATGAAATTAAAAGACGCTTGCTCCTTGGAAGGAAAGCTATGACAAACCTACACAGCATATTTAAAAGCAGATACATCACTTTGCTGACAAAGGTTTGCATAGTCAAAGCAATGGTTTTTCCAGTAGTCACGTACAGATGTGAGAGATGGACCATAAAGAAGGCTGAGTGCCAAAGAATTGATGCTTTTGAATCATGGTACTGGAGCAGACTCTGGAGAGTCTCTTGGACAGCAAAGAGATCATACCAGTCAATTCTAAAAGAAATCAACCCTGAATATTCACTGAAAGGACAGATGCTGAAGCTGAAGCTCCAGTACTTTGGCCACATGATGTGAAGAGCTGACTCACCGGAAAAGACCTTGATGCTGGGAAAGATTGAGCGCAGGAGGAAAAGGGGGTAACAGTATGAGATGGTTGGATGGAATTACTGACTCGATGGATCTAAGTGTGAGCAATCTCTGGGAGACGGTGAAGGACAGAGAAGCTTGGGGTGCTGCAGTCCATGGGGTCATAAAGAGTCAGACATGACTTAGCGACTGAACAACAACAAACAAAATTCACAGATTTCCTG
This sequence comes from Okapia johnstoni, assembly GCA_024291935.2. Classification (NCBI taxonomy): domain Eukaryota; kingdom Metazoa; phylum Chordata; class Mammalia; order Artiodactyla; family Giraffidae; genus Okapia; species Okapia johnstoni. The sequence continues at coordinate 61,865,621 of CM044326.1, forward strand.
GAAGATTAAATGAGATCTTAAATATAAACTGGGGCTTCCCTGACAGCTCAGTTGGTAAAGGTCCGCCTGCAGTGCAGGAGACCCTGATTCGATTCCTGGGTTGAAAAGATCTGTTTGAGAAGGGATAGGCTACGCATTCCAGTATTCTTGGACGTCCCTTGTGGCTCAGCTCTTAAATATAAATATAAGTTGGTAAACTGAGAAACGCTTCACAGCTATACATGGCATTGAGATGAGTATGGCTTGGAGATCATCTTCCCTAATCTACCTCATAAGACTGTTTGAAGACAAAAGACAAAACCAAAGAGGAAAACCCTCAAGAATGTTAAGAAGAAAATTAACAATAGTCTAAGAAAAAAAAAATTTAATAACTAAATCCAAAACAAAAGGTAAATGAATTGGAGACTTTGCTTATTTTTTCTCATGTTCATAGTCCCTTGATATTTCTAGAAAGGTGGTAGATTAATGAAAAGAACCAAAAAAAGGCAAAGTACAGTTTATGCAATTTATATTAAGTACTGAGACAATTTGAGAGCAAATATCAGTACATATCCCTAGAGCTTTATCATTTCATGTCTCTGAAAGCACATACCTACCTGCCTATGCTGCTGCTGCTGCTGCTAAGTCACTTCAGTCGTGTCTGATTCTGTGTGACCCCATGGACAGCAGCCCACCAGGCTCCGCCATCCCTGGGATTCTGGAGTGGGGTGCCATTGCCTTCTCCATACCTGCCTATATGATCTTTTAAAAAGTAAAGTTTTGAGAATAAATTAAATAATAATGCAATTTGGAAATTAATAGTTTTATAATTGCTATTATTAAGTATGTGCTGTGCTTAGTCGCTCAGTTGTGTCTGACTCTTTGTGACCCCATGGAATGCAGCCTGCCAGTCTCCTCTGTCCATGGGGATTCTCCAGGCAAGAATACTGGAGTGGGTTGCCATGTCCTCCTCCAGGGGATCTTCCCAACCCAAGGGTCAAACCCAGGTCTCCTGCACTGCAGGCAGATTCTTTACCAACTGAGCAGCCAGGAAAGCCCAAGAATACTGGAGTAGATAGCCTATCCCTTTTCCAGGGGATCTTCCAGACCCATATACATATACACATATACAATTTCTCTAGATATTTGACTACTTCTAAAATGAAGAGGGAAAAAAATTATAAAAATATATTTTGAAATATTTTCTGAAAAGTTTACTTGATGCAAACAAAATTTGTAAAAATTTAAAAACTAGTTAAATAATTTTGAGACGTACTTGTCCATATGATAGTAACTTCTTGTTGTTTAATCGTTACGTTGTGTCTGACTCTTTTGTGACCCCATGGACCATAGCCCTCCAGGCTCCTCTGTCTGTAGAAGTCTCCAGGCAAGAATACTGGAGTGGGTTGCCATTTCCTTCTCCAGAGGCTCTTCCTGACCCAGGGATCAAATCCATGTCTCCCACATTGCAGGTGGGTTCTTTACCACTGAGCTACCTGGGAAGCCCCATAATAGTAACTTAGGTAATTATTTTCTTTTCCCAATGAACTGAATGATTTTACAAGATTGACCAACTAAGCACTTTGACAAAGCCTCTATCTCAGTGTTTCTAACGTCAGCTCTACATTATGACAACATCTTGACTGGTGCCATCAGAATGGTTTGTTCTGAGCTTACCCCAAGCACATTTCTCATTGGCAAAACAACTGAACTGTAAAACAGTCATATCTGATACCTTCTTTAGAAAGACATGAGCAAATGGTCACAAAGTTATGATGGAGCAGCAGAAGCATGAACAAGTTTAGTGACTTCCTTAAGGTCACGTGAAGACAAAACCAAGACCAGAAAATAGATTTCCTACAAATCAGTCTGTGTGAGCTCTGTTTCCAAAATTATTTTGCCATCTTTACTAACATTCTAGAAAAAGAGAAACCTGATTACCATCAGTATGTCATTGAGTTGAACTTGTTACATTACCCCATGACCAGCGTAGGAAATGACTTTATCTCCTTCTCTTCCAGTTTGTGTGTTGGTCCACTGGGAGGAGAAAGCTTCATCTAAGCCTGTCTCCCTTCTCAGCAGTGGTGGAAGATAGATATCTTCTCCTATTCCATCTGTGAGGGGTGGTGAGACAGGCCTGCTGTTAGCAGCCTGAAGCTGCTTAGCAAACTTATTAGCATCTCTTCTTCAACCTAGTTTTAAGTATCTGACAGTCTAAGCAATAAATCCCAGTGTGTGGGCTCCAGGATTTAAATTAAATGTGAGAAAAAGAGACCTCCTAGGGCCTCAAGCATAAGCTGTGTTCTCCCACTCTGTTTACCAGAGGCACTGCATTTCTAGAAGAGTGAGCTGCATGACCAGCTGTTAATAACCTAAGGTAGATGTCCATCATTCTCCAATGTTAAGGTCATCTGAGCTTCTTTAATTCAGCACCCCTTCTCCCACTTACAAGCATAAGTTATCAATTGCCCATTTCTCTTAGACATTAAAGAAAATCAACAACTGGGCAACGTGATGAGAACTGAGCCTATTCTTATGGGAGAGATTATGTGTCCTGCTGGTTCACCAACAGGCAAAGCTCTAAATGCAGCTGAGTGCAGTCCTACCAGACAGTATGGGAGCAACAACTGAAAGAAGTCCTTGATGCAGACAACAGGAGGTACATCAAGGAAAAGCCGAGTGGTCTGCAAATGAAGACCTAGCTTCTATACAGTCCTACACACTTCTCTGATGTCCCTCACTGCAGTTCCTTCCAGGTTCACCCATTTGACTCTTCCCCAAGAGCAAGCTCTCTCTCCTCTTATAACAGATTCTGCTGGTGTCACAAAAAGATCCCTTTCCTAGGTCTGGACTGTGTCTGCTGGATGCTAATGGAGCTGCCTGGGAGGAAACAGAGCACCCTCAATAGCTCACAGCCAGAGGTGGATGTGGTATTTCTGGCCACAACAAATTCCAAGGTTCATTTCTATCATCTGAGGCTATATTTCATCTGAACCCACATATTTGCTTGGCTTCCTCTCCCCTATCCTGCTTCCCTCACTTCCTTCCATGCTTCACGAGCAAGGTCTCCCTCATTAATATCGTCTGTACAAGAATCCCCTTCTCATGTTCTGCTTTTAGAAGATCTAATCTTAAGATGCTTTTCAAGCCAACTTCTGAATATCAGCTCTCAGGCCACTAGGACTTCTGTCTTGTAATCAACTTTCTTCTTTCCCAAAGGCAAAAATGTTTCTCCTGCTCTTCTCTTTGCTTAGGATACATTTTTAATTTCCTCCCCTTATCTGCTCCACAAGCTCTGTTTCCCTTTGTGTTGTGCTGTGCTTAATCGTTCAGTTGTGTCCAACTCTTTGCGACCCCATGGACTGCAGCCCACCAGGCTCCTCTGTCCATGGGATTCTCCAGGCAAGAATACTAGAGAGGGTTGCCACGCCCTCCTCCAGGGGATCTTCCCAACCCAAGGATTGAACCCAGGTCTCCCGCATTGAGGGTAGATTCTTTACTGTCTGAACCACAAGGGAAGCCCAAGAAAACTGCAGTGGGTAACTATCCCTTCTCCAGGGGATCTTCCTGACCCAGGCATCAAGCCAGGGTCTCCCGTATTACAGGTAGATTCTTTACCAGCTCAGCTACCAGGGAAGCCTGTTTCCTCTTGTCACTTCAGTTCAGTTCAGTTGCTCAGTCATGTCTGACTCTTTGTGACTCCATGGACTGCAGCACACCAGGCTTCCCTGTCCTTCACCAACTCCCGGAACTTACTCAAACTCATGTCCACCAAGTCAGTGATGCCATCCAACCATCTTATCCTCTGTCATCCCCTTCTCTTCCCGACTTCAACCATTCCCAGCATCAGGGTCTTCTCAAATGAGTCAGTTCTTCACATCAGGTGGCCAAAGTATTGGAGTTTCAGCTTCAACATCAGTCCTTCCAATGAATATTCAGGATTGATTTCCTTTAGGATGGACTGGTTGGATCTCCTTGCAGTCCAAGGGACTCTCAAGAGTCTTCTCCAACACCACAGTTCAAAAGCATCAATTCTTCAGTGCTCAGCTTTCTTTATAGTCCCAACCCTCACATCCATACATGACCACTGGAAACACCATAGCTTTGACTAGACAGACCTTTGTTGGCAAAGTAATGTCTCTGCTTTTTAATATGCTATCTAGGTTGGTCATAACTTTTCTTCCAAGGAGTAAGCATATTTTAATTTCATGGCTGCAGTTACCATCTGCACGAATTTTGGAGCCCCCAAAAATAAAGTCTGTCACTGCTTCCACTGTTTCCCCATCTATTTGCCATGAAGTGATGGGACTGGATGCCATGATCTTAGTTTTCTGAATGTTGAGTTTCAAGCCAACATTTTCACTCTCCTCTTTCACTTTTCCTACTGTATTTCTCCTCTAATATAATTCTTCTTACTCTGTTCTTGCCTTGTTCTTCCAATGGTCCAGTATACCTTTAGAGCAAATCATTAGCTATCAAAATTATAGCTCCCTTTTTCTTGAGACTAGAAAGGGCTTTATCATCACTTCATCAGCCAACAAAGTAGTAAGATATCTTTTAGTATTTTATGAGATCTAAAATTACATGTTTGTCTCATTTTAACCAGTTTAACATAAAACTGGGTTTCAGAAATAGAAATCAAGTTCAGTAATGAACATGAAAGAAACACTCAGATGAAGAACATTGAGATAAGAAAATAAGCTTACTGGTACAAAAATGTTTACAGTGATCTAAGCGTTAGAAAAACTAGCTGACCAGATTCAAGTAAATAAATGGGCATTTAAATGGGAAAAAATTTAAGGTTATCAAGTTTACAAGATCAAAGATAGTCTCTTCATGATGAGAAAGTTTTCTCACCTGATAATCAGTCATATCAGAGAGGGTTGTCACATATAAACATTGTAAAAGTCAGAGATAAAGTTGACTTCATTGGGAAGTCAGTAACTTAAAGGAAATGCTCTAGGTTTTACTTGTTTTGAAGACCAGAGCCAGAAACGTAACCTTGGTTTGTGGGGTTACTGAGTACAACGGGGCACCCTCATTCACAGGGAGACCAGGCTAGTGGGTTAGCTTTGTTGCACATGGGCTGTGCTTTACATTTCACAGAGATGTTACAGATTTCATCAAAAGTGGGGTATTCATTTTTCTTTCCAATACTTTGTTTTTAATAGTTCTTCATTTCTTCCTGTGAAGGCTCCCCCCAAGGACTTCGTTATATTTGTTTTGGCTTTGGCTTTTGAGAGAAACAACCCACTCCTGTACTCTTGCCTGGAAAATCCCATGGACGGAGGAGCCTCATAGGCTACAGTCCATGGGGTCGCAAAGAGTCGGACACGACTGAGCGACTTCACTTCACTTCACTTTGAGAGAAAGCGAGACTTTCAGGGATTGGCTCAAACAGCTGTAAAGGCGTGGTAAGTCCACAACAGGCCCAAGTCTGGAAACTCAGAAGAATTGCAGCTTGAGTACGAAGACAGTCTGCTGACAGGATTCCTTCTTGTTCAGGGGAGATGAGTCTTTGTTCTATTAAGGTCTTTAACTAATTGGATAAAGTTGGTTGTTTTTTAATAATATCACCACTTATTGTTTTCTTACCATAGTAAAAAAGTGCTTACCCACATATGAAGGATAGTCTGCTTTACTCAAAGACCACTGATTTAAATATTAATCTCAGCAGAGGGAAAAAAAGAAACATCTTTTTCATGGAAACATCCAGGATAATGTTTGACCAAATCTATGGGCACTGCAGTCAATTATCATAACATTAACCATCACAATCATCTTGACAAATTCCCAGGGGTTTTGCATTACCTAGGTTTTCAGAAACAGTCATACACCCTCTTCATGTTCCAGAACAGTTCCGACTCAATACACTTTACTTCATTTCATCACAACCAGGGAATCAAAATCCTAATGTCATGAATTTGAATGGGCAGTCTCTCTCCTTATTGGTTGTATGGCTCTATCCATGGCATTCTCTTCTCCAGTATCGAGGTCCTGGTCAGTGAAGCTACTTGATGATTTAGGTTAGTGGCAAAAGGCTGAGTAAATCAAACTAGTTACTGGACAGATTTTCAGAGGGCCCCAGGTCACTGCCTCAAAATCTATGTCCAAAATCTTTAAAGGAGAGGTGGATACCCACTTACTGGACACAGGCCAGGCAAAGACAGATGGTCAAGACAACTGACAGAGAAGTACAGTTTTGAAGTAAAGACCTAAAGATATCGTTACAAGTGAAATGAAAGAGCTACTATTTGCTGAAATGAAATATGGAAGAGTGAGTTTGGAACAAGGTGACAATAGCACAGGCGACTAGCTATATGGTATAGAAGGGGAATATATGCCAAGAAATGTCACAAATATTGGGGGGAAACACTGTCTGCTGCTAGGGTAAGCTTTTTCAAATCCTTCCTCTTGTGAGCTTATGTCCCTTTGAGAACTTCAGCATCTGTAAGTTATAAGGAATCCAATCATACCAGTCATCTTTCATCAAACTATGTGACAGATCAGAACTTTTCATCCTTAGTTAACACCAACTAGAGTGATTTAAAATCACTTCTCATGCTACAGCTATACCCCAGGCTAATTAAACAGAATCTGTGGTGAGACACATATATAAATATTTAAAGACTCCCAAGATGCCAATATGAAGCCAAAGTTGAGGATCACTTGCATGCTTATGTTAAGAAATGTAATATGCATAAATAGATAGGAAAGGTACAAAAATTGTATGGACAACAGACATGAATTCTCGAAAGGGTTGGGCTGTAAGTATAAAAAAGAATGGTGCCAATCAAAGAAGAAATAAATAAAAGGAATTCAAATTGCAAAGGAAAAAGTAAAACTCACTGTTGGCAGATGACATGATACTATACATAAAAATTCCTAAAGATGCCACCAGAGCTCATTAATGAATTTGCTAAAGTTGCAGGATACAAAATTAATACATAGAAATCTGCTGCATTTCTATACACTGACAAAATATCAGAAAGATAAATTAAGGAAATAATCTCATTTATGATCACAATAAAAATAAAATACCCAGGAATAAACTTACCTAAGGAGCCAAATGGATTTGGATGTGCGAGTTGGACTACAAAGAAAGGTGAGCACTGAAGAATTGATGCTTTTGAACTGTGGTGTTGGAGAAGACTCTTGAGAGTCCCTTGGACTGCAAGGAGATCAATCCAGTCCATCCTAAAGGAAATCAGTCCTGAATATTCATTGGAAGGACTGATGCTAAAGCTGAAACTCCAATACTTTGGCCACCTGATGCGAAGAGCGGACTCATTTGAAAAGACCCTGATATTGGGAAAGACTGAAGGCAGGAGGAGAAGGGGACGACGGAGGATGAGCCAACCAAGGTCTGTATAGTCAAAGTTATGGTTTTTCCTGTAGTCATGTATGGATGTGAGAGTTGGACTATAAAGAAAGCTAAGTGCCAAAGAATTGATGCTTTTGAACTGTGGTGTTGGAGAAGACTCTTGAGAGTCCCCTGGACTGCAAGGAGATCCAACCAGCCCATCCTAAAGGAGGTCAGCCCTGGGTGTTCATTCAAAGGACTGATGTTGAAGCTGAAATTCCAATACTTTGGCCACCTGATGTGAAGAACTGACTCACTGGAAAAGACTGTGATGTTGGGAAAGATTGAGACCAGGAGGATAAGGGGATGACAGAGGATGAGATGGTTGGATGGCATCACCGATTCGATAGACATGAGTCTGAGCAAGCTCCAGGAGTTGGTGACGGACAGGGAAGCCTGGCATGCTGCAGTCCACAGGGTAGCAAAGAGTCAGACATGACTGAGCAACTGAACTGAACTGAAGGAGCCAAAAGATCTATCCTCCAAGAACCATAGAACACTGTGGTAGAACACCAAGAACACCAAGAAGCTCCAAGAACACTGATGAAAAAAATTAAAGACACAAACAGACGAAAAGATATACTATATTCTTGGATTGGAAGAATTAGTGTTGTTAAAATGATTATACTACCCAAGGCATTCTACAGATTCAAAGCATTACCTATCAAATTACCATTTTTCCCACTTCTGGCATTTTTCCCAGAAATAGAATAAATAATTTTAACACATCATTGACCAGAGACATATTAATATGTTTTCTGTTACATTATTGACCAGAGACATACCAATATGTTTGTAGAGAGTGACACAATTAACATCACCATGAGAAGTTTTAGAGCTTAAAACTAATCAGGGGTTCATTATACAACTTATGATTGTCGTTATCATTCACATTTTGCTCCATTAGGCTTTTGTTCCAACCCTGTGTATGAGTGCAAGTTTATTACTGTAAAATTTTCACAAATGACGCATTGTGAAATTTCTCATTTCTAAAAGAGCCCACCACAACAGCCCACCACAATAAGATCTGCCTTGGCTATCAGGTAAAATAAAAGAACACATGCTAGAGGAAATAATACCCACAAGAGTTTAAAAAAAAAAGGTGCCATAAAGTATGTGCCAGAGGAAAACAGAGTGAAATAGTGTATTCGTAATATATGTTCTATTCCCTTATGCAGATGTGCCTGCTATAATGTCTATCACACTCTAATGAAATATTAGAATGCTTCAGTAAGACATGTAAAAAGTTTCAAATAAACATATTATGTGCAAAGAAAGTTATTGATATTTATTCAAAGGTAAGTGTTTCAATATTCATTCACATAACAATTTGTTAGCCACAGGCATTAGTTTCTGCAAAAATCCTCCAGTACATAATCAATAACGTGTTAAAATTTATGTGAAAACACAGAAGACCTCAAATAGCCACAACAATCTAGAGAAAGACTACAACTGGAAGATTTGCACACCCTGACTTTGGATTATACTACAAAGTAACCAAAAAAGACGCATATTCCCAGCCATAAAAAAAGAACACATTTGAGTCAGTCCTAGTGAGATGGATGAACCTTGAAGTTGTTATACAGAGTGAAGTGAGAAAGAGAAAAACAAATATTGTATATTAACGCATATATATGGAGTCTAGAAAGATGGCACTGATGAACCTGCTTGCAGGGCAGCAAACACAGACACAGAGACAGACCTAGAGAACAGACTTGTGGACACAGGCGCAGGGGAGAGAGAGGGTAGGTGAATTGAGGGAGTAGCATGGGAACATATCATTACCATATGTAAAACAGATAGCCAGTAGAAATTTGCTGTATGATGCAGGAGCTCAAATCAGGTGCTCTATGACAACCTAGAGGGTTGGGATGGGGTGAGGGGTGGGAGGGAAGTTCAAGAGGGGACAGGACATATATATACCTAGGGCTGATTTATGTTGATATATAGCAGAGACCAATACAACATTGTGGTGCAATTATCCCCCACTTAAAATTAAATAACACAAAAGACAAATAGACCAATGGAAGAGAATAGAGAGCCCAGAAATAAGCCCATGAACGTATCATCAATTAATCTATGACAAGAATGGAGAAAAGAGACTCTCTTCAATAAATGGTGCTGGGAATCCTGAAAAGCTGCAAGTAAAAGAATAAAATTAGGTCCTCCTTGCTGGCTCAGTGGTAAAGAATCTGCCTGCCAATGCACAAGACATGGTTTCAATCCCTGATCCTGGAAGATCGCATGTGCTGGGGAGCAACTAAGCCTGCATACCACAGCTATTTAGCCTATGTTCTAGAGCCTGAGAGGAGAAGGCAATGGCAACCCACTCCAGTACTCCTGCCTGGAAAATTCCAAGACAGAGGAGACTGGTAGGCTGCAATCCATGGGGTCGTGAAGAGTTGGACACGACTGAAGCAACTTAGCAGCAGCAGCAGCTAGAGTCTGGGAGACGCAGCTACTGAGCCCACGTGCTGCAACTACTGAAGCACGCATGCCCTAGAGCCTGTGCTCCACAACAAGTCACCTGGATGAGAAGCCCGTGTATTGCAACTAGAGAGTAGCCCCTGCTCATCACAGCTAGAGAAGAGGACCATGCAGCAACAAAGACCCAGCACAGCCAAAACTAAATAAAATTATAAAAAAAGACTAAAATTGGAACATTCTCTAATACCATACCCAAAAATAAATTCAAAATGAATTTAAAAAACTAAATGCTAAACCAGATACTATAAAAATCCTAAAAGAAAACATAAGCCGAACACTGACACAAAGTAATTTTTTTGGACATATATTCTAAAGGAAAGGATATAAAAGCAAAAATTAATGAATAGGATCGACTTAAACTTAAAAGCTCTTGCACAGAAAAAGGAGACAATCAACAAAAGGAAAAGACAACCTACTGAATGAGAGAAAATATTTGCAAATGTATTACTGGTGTGGGATTAATATGCAATATATATATATAAATATATATATAAATAACTCATGCAACTCAACATCAAAACACAAATAACCTGATTTTAAAAACGGGCAGAAGAACTGAATAGACGTTTTTGCAAAGAGGAAATGCAGATGGCCAACAGGCACACGAAAAGATGCTCAACATCACGAATCATGCAAATCAAAATCACAATGAGATACCACCTCACATCTGTCAGAATGACCATCATCAAAAAGTCTACAAATAATAAATGTTAGGGAGGATGTGGAGAAAAGAGAACCCTTGTGCACTGCTAGTGGGAGTATACTCTGGTGCAGCTGCTGTAGAAAACAGTATGAAGGTTCCTCAAAAAGCTAAAAATAGAATTATCATATGATCCAGCATTTCCACTGCTGGGTAAATATTGAAAAAATACAAAAACACTAATTTGAAAGATACATGCACCCCAATAGTCACAGCAGCTTTATCTGAAACAGGGACGATATGCAAGCAACCTAAGTGTTCCTCAACAGATGAATGGATAAAAAGATGCAGTGTGTGTGTATATATATGCAACGGAATACTATCCAGACATAAAGAAGGAAAGTCTGCCATTTGCAACAGCATGGATGGACTTAGAGGGTATTATGCTTAGTGAACTAAGCCGAAGAAAGACAAATACTGTATATTCTCACTTATACATGGACTCTACAACTAGTGAATATAACAAAAAGGAAATAGACTCAGATATAGAGAACAAACTAATGGTTACCTGTGGGGAGAGGGAAAGAGGGAGGGGTGATAGAGAGCTAGAAAGTCAGGAGGTACAAACTATTATGTATAAAATAAAGAAGCTACAAGGATATATTGTATAACACAGGGAAAATAGCCAATATTCCATAGTAACCATAAATGGAATATAATCTTTAAAAATTGTGAACTACTATGTTGTATACTTATAACTTATATAATAAATATTTTATACCAACTATATATTAATTTTAAAGAGTAAAAAGGAAGAGCTGTAGATTTTTCAGTTTAACTTTTTGTTTTTAGAACGGAATAACAACTAAGCTTCTCACATGTTAGACTGAAAACTAAGAAAACTTTTCCAATACCTAAAATCCCATAAGAGTTCTACAGGCTCATTACCTTGCCATAAACTGGAACATATCCAGTAGAATATTAGAGCCAGTCATATTAAATATATACATTTACACATGTTAAAGTAATATATGCCTGTACATTGGATACATATATATTTCTACCATATCCATCCATACATATACACATACACACACGGTAGAAATTCTCATGACAATTGACTAGTTTCTTTATTAAGTTCAGCTCTTTCCAGTCTAAGCTTGCCTTTTTGGCAAGCATAATCATTTTGGCATAATCATTCATGAAATAATTTAAAAATAAATAGTAAATATTTTATAGCTTTTTATTACCTAACTAAAATAGATTTGTATACTAACAAATAATTAATTTAACGATGCTGTCAACTCAGACCCACCCCATAAAAATGTACCATTCTGATCAATATGACCCACAACATCTATAACCACTAAGATAATTCACCTCACTTCTTCACAGCCTCAGTCTATGATTAAAAGACAAAAAAGCCCCCTCCTTCCTTCAAAGAACTCCTATTTCCCCTAGATCAGTTAATATTTTTTCACAAAGAAAATTCAGAAGCTTAAAAATCTATTTTACATCCTAGCCAATTTTGCTTTAAAATGTTAAAGGAAAAAAAAATGCCTGAAGTTAAAATAAAATCCATACGAGTTAACATTTAGCATTTACCTTGTGCCACACACAGGAATTCCATTTCTACTTGCAAAATAAAGAGGGAAATTGACTTTTCCCACTAACTCAGATTTAAGTCTACTTTTACTAAAACTTTTTAGCCAACTGAGTCAAGCATAGTTTTTTAAAGATAAATTCAGTATATGGTGACCTAATATATCACCAGAAAGTTCACTGGGTAGATGTCACAGGAGCAGATGTTTCGTCTATTTAATCCTGAGTCTGGTTCAGCAGTGGGTAATGCTATCATTAACCCACTGAGAGCTCACCCCTCAGATGATAATTAGAAAGGAACTTTTTTTTCCTAAATAACCATAATTACAGTGACACTCTCAATAGCCCTAATTATGGAAATGGGATTCAGATTAAATTCACCTGCCTGATAATATACAGTAAATGTCTATTTCAGCTGAACTATGTTGTTTGTAAAGCAGCAGGTTCAGGTACAAGATATGTGAATAATAGAGCCATCATCTCTAGAAGCTCAACTTAGATTACAAGCTGGTATTCATTTGCCTAGAGTTTGTGCTGTGTGCTAGGCATGAAAAATGCATCTCTAGGCAAAAGTTAGAAGATTCCAAACAACATGCTGGTCCAGGTTTATTTCATAGTTGTTTTCTGGTGCCCAGTGTTTTATTCTATCCAGACTCTAAGACACTGAGCAACGAAAGCAGCATCCTGCTTGCTCTTACGCTTTAAAAAGAAGGAAAGAAAGAAAGAAAGAAAACAAAAATTCCATAATGTTGACTGCTGAGAGTTCTATTCATTTTTATTTGGCTGCACTGGGTCTCAGTTGCAACATGTGGGATCTTCATTGAATCATGAGAGATGTTTCACTGCGGTGCACAGGCTCTCTAGTTGCGGCACACGGGCTTCAGTAGTTGCAGCACACAGGCTCTTGGTTGCAGTGCGGTGTGTGGACTTAGTTGCTCCATGGTATATGAGATCTTAGTTCCCTGACCAGGAACCTGCATCTCTTGGATTGCAAGGCAGATTTTTAACCCCTGGACAACCAGGGAAGTTCCAGTTCAACTCATTTTTGATCGTGAGAGAAGTGTAAGATAATCTGCAAGCTATTTCTCAAGATTCCAGAAGGAAAATACATACGTATGCACATACAGAAACATACACAAAGGCGCATACATATACACACACACAGCAGCTAGGATAACCTATTTCTCCTTATATAGATATATCTCTGTTTCATATGGAAAGTAAGAGTCACATATTTTTCTTTCAGAGACCCCAGGCATACCATAGTAATGCCTTTATCTTCTGATAGTCAATAAATGGTAAAGATATGCAAAAAACTGAAAGCAGTTTGTTTACAGGAGAGAGAAAGAGACCTCCAAGGAAGAACTACGTGGCCCTTGCCTTCTCCTTTTTCATCCTTTTCCTTGGTTTGGCTCACTCAGAATTATTCATTAATATTCAGTGGGACTAAGGATGCTGAGTTTATCCTTCAAGAATTCACAAAGCAAACCACTCTAACTTCACAAACTCCTAAAAAGACCTTCCCTCCTTTGCTCTCATTCTTATTACTCTGGAGTTTAGAAGGGCTCTCAGACTGTAAGCTAAAAGGAGAAAGAGAAGGACAGAGTGATTTATTTTCCCTTATTTTCCCTCAAATTCCAGCTAAAAATGGCAAATGAGGACAAAATCCTGGTATAAGTCATTATTATGAAGGTGACTTCATTTTAATGAAAGTTGCAAATGGACAGAATATATTAACTCTGTTTTGAACTTTAAGACAACTCTTTCTCTCATCCACTGTAGTCCCAGTGGTAGAGTTGAATGGTGGGAGATATCAGTCGTTTCAGCCCTCCTTAAATTCTTGCCCACAAGCCATTGAACTAAATTCAAGAGCTGAAGCCTTGAAATTTACTTTAGTTCTTTAAACAAAGGCTTCTTTCCCAGACAATGAGGTTTTGAGTGCAATTTGCTCTCCTAACTATAGAAGGTTCACAAGGAGTTCAACTAGGAAGAAATTAATTGGACTTTCTATTGTTCTTTTCTCTCCTTTCCCACCCGCAACGTATTAAGCAGTTCTATAGACCGCGAATGCTACTGCCTTTCATTTGGTGAAATTTAATTCAATTAAAATTTACAAAACAGACACAGAATAGATCATATTAGGAGTTGATCCTAACAAGAAAAACAATAGAACTATAAATTGCTCATTGATCCCTGCCCTCTAGTAGCTTGTAATCTTAGTTAATTGAAGAGAGACTCTACCTTTGGTCTTTGATGAAACTTAAAATGTAATCTAGCCAATCTGATTTCACATCTTACATAGGGTTCATTTTCTGGTACAAAAAAAAATACTATAGATAAGATTTCTTACAGGGATAACCTGAAAATAGTGGGAGAGAAGTCAGTTTGTGGGGAGGTGATATATGTATAATTATGGCTTATTTGTGCTGTTGTATGGCAAAACCCAACACAACATTGTAAAGCAATTTTCTTCCAGTTAAAAAATAAATTAAAAAAAAATTAAAGTCTATTTGTGGCTTTTCCAGATAGCAACATTTCCCATCAAAGTTACTAGTCATTTATTTCAAGCACCAAAGAAATGAAATGGTATGCAAATAGAGGTCAGTGGTAGGGGTAAAAGCTCAAAATGGGAAAACAATCTACCATGAATTCTAGTTTATGAAAACAAAGGTACAAATGTTTTATTCACTGTGATACTTTAAGAACAGATGTAACTTGGAGAAATCCTCACCATGTCAATAGTATTGACTTTTCTTATGTCTTTTAAGAGAAAGTGAAATGTGACCTTCCCTACTTACCAGCTACTTCCTTTACAGAAGACACAATGGAGCATAGTCTACACCATTTGGATGATGCATTATGGCTTGTACTGTTTCGGTACTGTTTTACTATAGTGAGATAGAAAGAATACCAGATTTCAAGTAAGGAAAGAGTGAATTCTAGTCTCAGCTCAATCATTTACTAGTCTCAAGGCCTTGAACAAGCATCTTAATTTTCTGAGCCTCAGCTTCTTCTTCTATAAAGTGTCCTGAGCAGGCTACTTGAAATAATAAATATGACAACACTTTACAAAACTATCTCTGTACAAATGTACGATTGATCATAGGCCATGACCATGTTGTTCACCACCATTTTATGAACAGATCAGGTCTTCTAGAACTGAGATAGGACTAGATCTTTCCTAGAACTTGCCACAGCAAAACACTCTCAAGGTCCATCCATGCTGCAGCAAATGGTAAATTTTCATTTTCTTTTATGACTGAGTAGTAATGGGTTACTACTATTCTACATACATATATATGTGTGTGTGTGTGTATATATATATACATATATATATCACATCTTCTCTATTCATTCATCTGTCAATGGACACATGTCTTAGCTATTATAAATAGCATTGCTATGAACACCTATGAACATTGGAGTACACGAATCTTTTCAAACTGGTGGGGTTCTTTTCAGATATATACCAGGACTGGAATTGCTAGATCATGTTATGTGAAATAAGTCAGATACAGAAAGACAAATATCACTTATATGTGGAATCCAAAAATAGAACAAAGTTAAGTCGCTTAGTCATGTCCAACTCTTTGCAACCCCATGGAATGTAGCCTGCCAGGCTCCTCCATCCATGGAATTTTCCAGGCAAGGATACTGGAGTGGGTTGCCATTTCCTTCTCCAGGGGATCTTCCCGACCCAGGGGTCGAACCTGGGTCTCCCACACTGCAGACAGATTCTTTACCATCTGAGCCACCAGGGAGGCCCCAAAATATAACAAACTAGTGGATAAAACAAAAGAAGCAGATTCACAGATATAGAGAACAAACCAGTGGTTACCAGTGGGGAGAGGAAATGATGGAGGGGCAATACAGAGGAAGAGAAAAAAGGGTCATTATAGGATTATATGAAATCATCTGTGTGAAACTTCTGAAAATTATAAAGCATTACAGAAGAATCTTTCATTCAATAAAAAAAAACCTGCCATATAACAAAAACAGTGAACAGTTATTGAGAATGTATATAGTAATTCAAGAAGCTGAAGCCTTACAAGTTACTTTAGTTCTTTAAACAAAGGTTTCTTTTCTGGACAATGAGGTTTTGAGTGACTTTTGCTCTGTGGAAGGTTTACAAAGATAGTCAAGTTAGAAGGGACTTAAGACATCATCTGGTCCAACCCGATTATATACTTGATCATAAGACTGAGCTCAAAACTGACTTGCCCAATATGAAGGCAGTGCAGAAACAGAAGCAGACAACACTGCTCCTGACCTGGGCTCTGGTCCCTGTACCACCCAGAATATACTGAGGCAGTTTTTGTTCACGGCAAAGATACTGCAAGTACATGTATTTTTGTGATGAAAGGGAGAATTCCCGATCTCTATGAGTAGTTGACTTAGTATCCTAGTATTTGATAAAGAAGCTCTTTTTTCCTACAAGGTCTCATCCTGAGGATTTGTCCTTTGTTGGAAGAGGCAAGGTACAGCACAGGAAGCGAACAGTGATTGGTCTGACTGTAACTGGACTTCAGGATAACAGGGATTGGGATTGCCAAGGGAACAAATGAGAAGTGGCATTTAGGTCTTTTCCTAAAAGGCCCTCCACTTCAAAACTGCCTAGGATGCTGCATTCAAGGTACCATACCCGACACATAGCTACAAGAGAGACACAGGAATGGAGTATGAATTCATTGTCCATCTGTCTGTCACATATGAAGGCACGTTGCAGCTTCAACACGATATCTGAAAACAAGGTCTTAATGGCCTTATTTCTTGTTTTCCCTAAACATTTATCCTCAAGGAGGTCATAAGAAGCAGGCCTGTGGGAAGCCACACTCTAATTCAATGAGCTATTCCTGGAAAACTTTCAAGGACAAAAATGATGAAAGGCAGGGTAGGGAGGAGGCCTTCGCCTGACACAGCAGAGCAGCAGGAGTTGCGAACAAGCAGTCAGACCCTAGATTGGAAGTATGGTGGGCTTCCCCTCTGCTGGAAGTCATTCCACACGTGTATCAGCAGCTCATCTCTCCCCTGACCCTCAGCAGCCTGGTGAAAAGCCAAGAAGCAGTAGCAGAGAGTGGCGTGTATGTTCTGCTGCTGCTGCTCAGTCGTGTCTGACTCTTTGCGATCCCTCAGGACTGTAGCCTGCCATGCTCCTCTGTTCATGGGGATTCTCCAGGCAAGAATACTGGAGCGGGTTAATATCTAATTAATTGACACAAAGACAACCCAAGGAGCCTAACTTCTAGATTCAGAGAAGGCAGAATGGTGATGGCAAAGTGTGGTCCCTGACCATGGCCTTATCAATCTAGAGAATTTCTTGGGGGCATCCTACAAGTATTTTTGGAAGGACCCTGGGGCTTTCTGGGTTGGGAAGGCAGTATGAATCGCAGATGTAAAGACTGTCAGATTTTCTCTCAGAATTACATCCCATTCCTAATAGCACAAAAGAGAACACCATCAGCACTAATAAAGGAGGAGCAGCCAGCACTGAGGATGATCTGTTTCATTATTCATTCTCCTTACCTTACAGCCGAATTTAACCCTAAAATATAGCCCAGCGTTATTGTTGTTGCTATATCTAAAACTTTGTAAGATATTCCAGCTTAAAGTAGTAAAAGAAAGCAGAGTTAACAGAACTCAAACTTTAGGCGAATTAATAAATTCTCATTTGCTGTGAATTCATATGCCTGGTTCGATTTTCAGCTTTGTCTTCAGAAGTGCTCTGCAGGGCAGAAAGCAGCAGATTGCTCATGGGTGCTGGAGGAGGCTGGAACTGGGGAGCGCACTGGGAAGGGGATTAGAATGACTCAGTCCACCCACACGTCTCTGATGTACTGGAAATAGATCTCCTGAAACCAAGGGTCAGACTCTTATTAATGCTGCAAAAAAGTTCTAGGTCTAAAGTCACTCAATTTCCTTGGGCTCATACTTTTCCAGATGATGCTTTAGAAGCCTGAAGCTCAATGGCCATTGCTTCTGTGTATTTAGTTCTTGCAGGACTTCTGTTGAGAGTCAACCTCATTTCGATTAATTGCATTGGTTACATTATAGAAGCAATGGACTGACCCCAACTGGCCAAGCAGCAGCTCCTGTTACTGGCTGGCTCCTTTGAATGTGTACTAAATTCTACCAATCACTACTCTAAAATGGATATATTCTTTTTCTTAAACTCTGGGATCTTCCATAGAATGTTGGCTATCACACATACAGCCCTTTCATTTAAAAAAGGGGGGGAGGCACGGTGGGGAGGTTAATTAATGTAACAAATATTTATTCCATAACTACAACACTAGCAAAGTAATGCTCAAAATTCTCCAAGCCAGGCTTCAACAGTATGTGAACTGTGAACTTCTAGGTGATCAAGCTGGATTTAGGAAAGCCAGAGGAACCAGAGATCAAATTGCCAACATCCGCTGGATCATCGAAAAACCAAGAGAGTTCCAGAAAAACATCTACTTCTGCTTTACTGACTACACCAAAGCCTTTGACTGTGTGGATCACAACAAACCATGGAAAATTCTTAAAGTGATGGGAATACCAACCCACCTTACCTGCATCCTGAGACATCTGTATGCAGGTCAAAGAAGCAACAGTTAGAACCAGACGTGGAACTACGGACTGGTTCCAAATTGGGAAACAAGTACAGCAAGGCTGCATATTGTCACCCTGCTTACTTAACTCATATGCAGAGTAAATCATGTGAAATGCCAGGCTCGATGAAGCACAAGCTGGAATCAAGATTGCCAAGAGATGTATCAATAACCTCAGATATGCCGATGACACCACCCTTATGGCAGAAAGTGAAGAGGAACTAAAAAGCCTCTTGATGAAAGTGAAAGAGTAGAGTGAAAAAGCTGGCTTAAAGCTCAACATTCAGAAAACGAAGATCATGGCAACCGGTCCCCTCACTTCATGGCAAATAGATGGGGAAACAGTGGAAACAGTGACTGACTTTATTTTTCTGGGCTCCAAAATCACTGCAGATGGTGATTGCAGCCATGAAATTAAAAGACGCTTACTCCTTGGAAGAAAAGCTATGACCAAACTAGACAGCATATTAAAAAGCAGAGACATTACTTTGCCAACAAAGGTCCATCTAGTCAAGGCTATGGTTTTTCCAGTAGTCATGTATGGATGTGAAAGTTGGACTATAAAGAAAGCTGAGCACCAAATAATTGATGCTTTTGAACTGTGGTATTGGAGAAGACTCTTGAGAGTCCCTTGGACTGCAAGGAGATCCAACCAGTCCATCCTAAAGGAGATCAGTCCTGGGTGCTCATTGGAAGGACTGATGTTGGAGCTGAAACTCCAATACTTTGGCCACCTCATGCGAAGAGCTGACTCATTTGAAAAGACCCTGATGCTGGGAAGGATTGGGGGCAGGAGGAGAAGGGGACGACAGAGGATGAGATGGTTGGATGGCATCACTGACTCTATGGACATGGGTTTGGGTGGACTCATGGAGTTGGTGATGGACAGGGAGGCCTGGCGTGCTGCAGTTCACGGGGTCGCAAAGAGTCGGACACAACTGAGTGACTGAACTGAACTGAGGGAGCTGTAAGTGTACATGGGCAGAGGACACACTGAGAGCTCTACACATTGGACTAAAGTGAGATGAGCTCAGACAGGGGATAAGAAGAAATCAACTTCAGATCTGCCAGCCTATGTTCCAGGGTCATGGAAGGATGCTAGTGTGTTCTGACCTCAGGCACACTGAAATTAAAACTTCCTAAGGTTGATTATTTTTTCACCTGGCGTCTGTGGCAGATTGAAATATTCCTGAGGAAAAAAAAATGGAAGTTATTTTTATCTACACAAAATAGATGTTTTCGTATCATATAAATACTAAAGAGGATTTTTTTTTACTCCTTTACAAAGGAAAAAAAAAGGCAAGGCAGCTGTTATTTAAATTAACATGTTGAAATGTAACTACAGCCTTTTAAGAGTTATTCCTAAAATAAGAATGATATTTTTCTTTAATCTCTCACAGCTATTATGAGTAAGGTTCATCAAGAATTTTACATAATGTATCACCCCAATAAAAATATTGAAGGATCTGAAAGTATTAGCCAAATATGAACCACTGGAGGTTCATATTATTATAAGTTAGATTTCTTAAGGAAAGAAAGATTTTGACATCTTCCACAGAAAACAAAGATTTTGACACGTTACTAAGATACAATTTAATATAAATATCTATTTATAGCCCATATCTTTGATCTTTCAAAATATACCTATAAATAGCCTTCAAAGCATTGTTTATTTTTTGACCCTAGATGAACGTTTGAATCATCTGGGAGATTTCAAAGACTGTGCTCAAAACTCACCTCAGATTACTTACTATTTTTTAAAGCTTCTCAAGTGATACTAACATGTAGCCAGGGTTGAAATATACTAATTTATTTTCTTATTCTTTGATTTTTTTTTATTTCTATGACTCTATATTTTTCCAAAGATTTCCTGTTTGATCCCTGCCTTCTTATACTCACAATTTTCTAGATATTTCTATACCTTATTCTACACATTAGTCTTCTGGTGAAACTTTATTTCAATTTTATATTGCAGCCTTTATCTTAGACTATGTTTTCTTACTTTATTGCTAAATTTTCCCTCTATAATTTACCCATACCACTACATTTATATTGACTTACAAATTATTCTCACCCACATGTTACTGCAGAACACACAGTTAAAAAAACAAACAAACACGTGACAATCTCTGACAAGTAAATTGGTTCCATAAACTCTTAGATGAGATTGATGGTAGGGTTGTCTTAGTAAATAATAAACAATTGATAAATAAGGTTGACTTATATGGAATTTCAATTTCAGAAATGTTAGGCATATTGTTTTCAATTATAAACTCTGATTCTAGCTTGAACCTGATGTAGCAATATGCTGCTAAATTTCAGATAAATGAAGAAATTTGATAAGACAGAGAAGCTTTCTCTGGCAGCTACCAGGCCTACTGTTGTGGCTCAGAATTCTTGAAGTTGGAATAAAAATTCTTAAATACTATTTTACATTTTCCTAAGCCTAGAAGAGACAGTGAAGTCCACTGACATTTGTCAAATGCATGTAGTGGGTTTTGAGTTTGTCACTGTAGCTGGGCATGTCAGTGTAGCTCAATGATGAGCAAATACTATAAAGGTAAATTCTTCAGCAAAAGAAAGGAACTGCAGCTTCAGACATGTTGCCTAGGACAGACAGAACAATGGCCATGTCTGAAATGCACTAATTTTCTTGCTTCAGATTCCCTTATGGAAAAGGAGTCATTCCAATTCTACCTCTGATCTTAGAATGACATTAAGGTCAAGTTTACACCAAAACTGTGTGAACAGGTAAATGGCTGGCACAAAGGTGAACGTTATCCCTTCTAAAGATGTGGAGATCAGGTAGAACTCTTAATCTGCATATAAGCAGTCTAACAGGCATTTAAGATAACAAACATTAGAGTCCAGAAAAGCATCGAAAATTCAGAGCACAGGCATTAAAGCTATGCAGCCAACCCTAGATACGTAATCTCAGGCAAGCTATTTAATCAATCTATGCTTCAGACAGAGTACTGAAGAACTAGGGACAGAGGTTCGTGACATTGCACAGGAGGCAGTGGTCAAGGCCATCCCCAAGGAAAAGAAATGCAAAAAGGCAAAATGGCTGTCTGAGGAGGCTTTATAAATAGCTGAGAAAAGAAGAGAAGCAAAAGGCAGAGGAGAAAAGGAAAGATACCCATTTGAATGCAGAGTTCCAAAGAAGAACAATAAGATAGCCTTCCTCAGTGAACAATGCAACAAAATAGAGGAAAACAACAGAATTGGAAAGACTAGAGATCTCTCCAAGAAAATTAGGGATACCAAGGGAACATTTCATGCAAAGATGGACACAAAGGAGATGAATAGAAGAACAGGCTCCAAATAAAGGTTCTTAGTTAAGAGAATAAACTTAGGATAAAGTTAAAAAAAAAAAACTAACTTTTATTACAATTCCCTCTTCTTCCTCAAATGAAAATAGATCTGAGATTTGGTGACCTGAGAAAGGCATCTATTGACTGTTCCTTTCATTGATTTGGAAGAGAAGATTTGATTTCTCTTGAATAAATCTAAATGGAATATTTCAGAGTTTGAAAAGCATAGATAATTAAAGCCCAGGGAAACAGTTGTTTAACAACTTGGTATTATACTTAGTTTTGTAAAACCCCATTCATGTCTGGCATGTTTGCTGTAACAATGAAGATAAACACAGTGCATGACATACATTCTACCAGAACAAATTCAGCTAAATTCATTTGCCAAACTGCAACTAAGCATCTGCCAAATGGAAAGTATAAAATATTTTTTAAAATACTTTATTGAACATCTTTAGTACAGACTCTCTCTATATATATGCACATATATAAAGTTATTAATTCTCAAAAAATTTTTAAGAGAAAACTAATAACTTAAGTAACTTGCCTAGGTAACATACCAGTAAATGACAATGAAGCTGTATTCAAACTCAGTTCTGTCTAACTTCGTATTATATGCTCTCAACCATGTCCTATGTCAGACCAGATCCTTTGTCTTTAGTGTCTTATGTTCAGAAGGAAGGAGAAGAAAAGCATCCAAATGACAATATAATATCTACTGCAATAAATTAGATAATACAAATTAAGTCATATCAGATGATCACAACATGACAGACTTCAGAAGAATGTAGTACTGTATATAAATGCAATAGAATACTACCCAGCCATTAAAAAGAAGGGATTTTGCTATTTGCAACAACATGGATGGACTTGGGAGTATTATGCTAAATGAAATAAGTCAGATAGAGAAAGACAAATACTGTATGATATCACTTATTTGTGGAATCTAAAAAATACAACCAACAAGTGAATATAACCAAAAAAAAAAAAAAAGAAGCAGACTCACAGATATAGAGAACAAACTAGTAGCTGGGGGAGAGGGTCAATATGAAATATCCCAGAGAGGGAAGCACACACTATTGGGTGTAAGATAGGCTGAAGGATATATCCTACAACATGGAAGATAGACAATATCTTATATTAATTGTAAATAGTAAATGAACTTTAAGAATTGTTTTAAAAATTAAATTTATGAAACAAAATAAAGTCACACCTGAACTTCCCATAGGGAAAAAAATTATAGAGGTAGGTTTATCTGTAAAATAACTGACAACTGAGAAGTTTAAAGGATGAGTCACTGCATCCGACTTCATTCCTAAGTAAGCATACTTTGAACAGAATAACCAGCACAGGGAACATCGTAAGGCTCCCAAATTCCTATAGTATCTTAGTACTCACCACGTTTACCTAGTAGAAGGGCCCACACAACTATGACTAAGTTGGTCCAAGTCCTCTTCATCCCCTTTTCTAATTGAATTTTTCCTTAACAGTACACTCCACTAACACCCAATGTTTGTCTCAAAATCCTTTTTACCCAAAGAGTTTGATCGGTACAATTTTTAGTGTGTTAGCTTAATCATAAATAGACATTATATGACCTAGTGTTAGTCACTCAGTCGTGTCCAACTCTTTGCAACCCCACAGACCAAAGACCACCAGGCTTCTCTGTCCATGGCATTCTCCAGGCAAGAATACTGGAGCGGGTTGCCATTTCCTTCTCCAGGGGATCTTCCCAATTCAGGGATCGAACCCCGGTATCCCACTTTGCAGGCAGGCTCTTTACCGTCTGAGCCACCAGGGAAGCCCAAAATAGGCATTACTGAGCACCAAGTAAAACAGGACCTCGTACATCTAAGGCATAAAGTTATGATCACTTTCTGTATGGGCCCTACAGAAACTTATATTTTAGTTAGAGAGGAAGGCTTGTGCATTAAAAAAAAACAAAAAAAAACCTTCAATAACAATGGAGATGCACCACAGCAGTTATGAAAAGCTCTACAGAACTACAGAAGAAGCCCTTTTCACAGGCCTTGCAGAACAGGCAAAACTTAAATAAAAAAAGAAAGATTATCTGACAAATTAAAATTTCAATCCTTAATTAAACATTTCTTGTTTAACTCCTATGAGCACTAAAACAAAAGATGCAGAGGCAAGAAGCAAAGGGGAATTGAAATACAATGTGAGAAGGAGCAACCAGATCAGGTTTTTTTCCTATATGGGCAAATCCTGTTTCCCCTACTCAAAGTCATTCCATTTTCTTGCAAGTTTTGTAGAAGAATTCACTTCTGATAAACTTAGGGTACTGCTGCTGCTGCTGCTAAGTCGCTTCAATCGTGTCCGACTCGGTGCGACCCCATAGACGGCAGCCCACCAGGCTCCCCTGTCCCTGGGATTCTCCAGGCAAGAACACTGGAGTGGGTTGCCATTTCCTTCTCCAATGCATGAAAGTGAAAAGTGAAAGTGAAGTCGCTCAGTCGTGTCCAACTTGTAGTGACCCCATGGACTGCAGCCCACCAGGCTCCTCCATCCATGGGATTTTCCAGGCAAGAGTACTAGAGTGGGGTGCCATTGCCTTCTCCGAAACTTAGGGTACTAGATATCAAGTAATAGTCAAGGTTTTTAGTCCTCATTTGTAAGAAATTCCTGAAAGCTGGATTCAGAACCAGAGTTATTTGAACAGTACTCTCTCTACTTGACAAGCATGAGAATCGAGTCTAAAGTACATAGTTTAGAAAAGTTCATCGGGTGGGATGAGTCCAGCATGACACTAAACAGTTTCCAAACAACAGTTCCACATGCAGGCCATTTATGCTGGAGTCAGTGTCAACTTCCCTTCAATGCAATAGAACCAAGGAAAAAGCTGCACTGGAATAAAGCTTGCCTGGACTGTGCCTTTCAGGCAATGCCAAAAACAAAAACAAGAAACATGCTAAGCAACATTTCACTCAGAATCAGCTAACAACTAGAGTCAGACTGAGCAGATATGAAGAGATGCTTTATTTTTCACTTCCTGGGCCAGAGACTTCAACTATTTATAACAATTTATAGCTCACACCTCAGACAGGAAAAGTGAAGTGAATACAAATTTTCCTACAGAAAGCAGATAAATCTCACAGACCTCTATAAAAATGAGCTCTGCCTTCACTGAGTGGCCATATCGTGGAGGAGAGTGGGGAAGAAAGGGGCAGCCTTGAGGCCCTGCGAATTTACCAATCACAAGAGGCTTGGCTGAACTGCAGCAAAAGCAGCTGCAATAGAAGGAAGTAAATTGTTCAGGGAGCAAGTGCTCTAGTAATCCCATTTTAAAACGGGAATTGAGTTTGCAAAGTACCTGAAAGAATCAGTGTTCAGCACGCCTGTCCCAGGGGATATGGAAATGCCAGGGAAGGACTAAAAAGATCGTAAACAGAAGAACAGAACTCCTTTAAAATCCGCTGAGCATACTAGTGAGAAGCTGCACAGGTAGCGTAAACCATGCTGGAAAGTTTCTCTTTTGGTTCTCTTTTTCCATAACTGTAAAATAAAAGACACCAGCTTAGCTGATCCTTAAAGGGTTTTTTTTTTTCAGTATTAAAATTCTATGAATTTTTGTGAAGCACTGTAGCAGGAACCATGCAAAATAAATATAATGGTATAGGCAGCAGCAACAATAAATGCTCAAAGGCAGAGACATGCGGTCTGTAGACGAAAGAACCTCTGATGTTACGCAAAGGATCCCAACACACAAGCAAGGTTGTGCAACCCCACACTCACTCCAACACTCCAGCCCAAATTTTGTATAAAGTTGTTAAGAAATGTACCATGTTCCATGTCCTGATGAATACCATGATTTCACAGTATATAGTACCCTAATCTCACTCAAATCCTTCAGTGGTTTCCACTGACCCAAATAAGAACACTCGAGCCAGCCTGATATGATTTGGCCTCTGGATTTGTCTTCAACCTCATCCCTGCCTCCAACCTCCCTCTGCTTTACTTCCTCTGGGACAACTTGCTTTATTTTTGTGCTTTGAGTGTGTCAAGCTCACCCTCACCTTGGTGCCTTTTTTCCAGCTCTTCCTTCTGCTTGCCTAGTCTTCTCCTGGCTCATCGTGCAGCCAGCTCCTTCACATCATTTATGTTTCTCTTAACTAGGAAGCCACCCCTGATTTCCTCCATTCTCACTTCACCCCATTGCCCTATGTCTTTCAGAGTATTTCTTGTTCTAAAGTTATTTATTTGCTGACATATTTATTTTCTGTCTTTCTCCAACTAGACAACTAGCCGAAGGAAGGCACAGACTTGATCTGTTTACTATACATCACAGGCGCTCAAAGACTATTTGCTGAATGTATGATCCCACTACAACTTAGTCTTAAGAAATACTGGATAAGAGGTTTAGTAACTTTTTGAAGTGAACACTCCAGTACATAATGTAAGATTAGATCCTGGGACTTTGAATAACCTTTCTACTAGAATTTGCTTCTAACTTTCTGGAGGATTCCATCCAGTTCTGAAGCCACCGTTCGTCTCTCTCTATAGTAGGGGCTAACTCTCCCAGTCTATTGGTAACTCTACCCTGTGTACAACAGTGTCTGCTTTTAAGCATCTGTTGAAGTGGGGCTGAGGTTTTGGGGGGGGGTGTCTCTAAGCATAAGACTAAGCATGAAATTTGATAATTAATACCTATTAAAAACCATACTTTCAGATGTGATGAGAAAAGGGAGAGGGATAATTAGGAAATAATTTGGAAACTGGATATATGTCAGTATTGGCAGTCATTGGAATAACAGTCATGGATTTGAAATTCTGTATTTAGTGAGGTACTGAATGTGTGAAAGCATAGGTTCTAAAGCCTGGATCTCAGTCCCTTCTCTGTCACCTCTGAAGACTTAGGACCCATCTTTGCTACAGCTGTCAAGAGGGGCTACTACCAGTACACCCAATGAAGACTGAAGGAGTTTACACACATACAACTCTTACCTCACAGAGTCCACGTCTACGTGTGCTAGCTGCTATTACTGTTATTCTCACGAGTCTACAATTTTCACTGTAAGATTTCACATTGCGAAAGATTTGTTGTTCAGTTGCTCAGTCGCTCAGTCACGCCCAACTCTTTGTGACCCCATGGACTGCAGCACACCAGGCTTCCCTGCCTTTCACTATCTCTCAGAGTTTGTGCAAACTCATGTCCATTGAGTCGGTGATGCCATCCAACCATCTCATCCTCTGACACCCCCTTCTCCTCCCAATTGTTTAATTTTCAGTTGAACCTCACTATACTACAATATTAATACCTTTAGTGGCTATGGATCTTTCACTCGTACATCACCATATACCACCCAAATCTAAGGACTCCTTATAAAATTCACTGTCAACTTTACTCACAGGGCTGAGGGACTCTCTGGACTCCTACCTTATATTCTAAAATCCACGGCCTCTGCCAGAGACTTAAACTTTGGCTCCCTATTAGCCTAAGTCCTGAGGACCAGTATCTGGGCTCCACGTCCTGTGGTGCTTCCTCTTCAGGCTTCACTCTGGCATCTGTTCTTCCCGTGCTTCTTTAAGGCCATTCAAGCCCATACTGACTCAGTTTAGGTCTAGTGTCCTGCTCTCTGCTTTCTCCAGAAAGGGATGTGAGACCACAAATACTACAACACGGCATCCTGAACACCACAAATTTTAATAAAACTGAGTTTTCATTAAAACTTCTGTAGGACTGAGTCAAGACGTCTTCCTTGGAAAACACTGAACATCACTTGAGAATGCACTGTGAATTCTTACCTTTCTCTTTGGATCAGATTCATAAGTAGTATCCTCTTTGCATTCTCTTGTTATTACCATCATTCATTAGAAGAGATTTTCTAACAAAATTCTTCTTCCACGTTTTTTCTCTGCTTCCTCAAAGCACTGTATACTAAAAATGTATTTAAATAAACTAAAAGTCTATATAAAAGGCCACCTTATTTCATGGATCTTAAAGTCCTGACTAGAGACCATCTTGCACTCTACATACTTTCAAACATTTCTGTATTTTCCAACTCAGAATCTTTGACAAGATTACTTTCCATGGTAAATTTTCGCTAGGTGCTTCTAAGAAGCAACACATGAAACAAAATATTAGCATGTACTACTACTTATTTTTATGGAGAATGTCTTTGGTTAAACAAATAACTCTGCTTTGAAAACTAGTTATCTAGGAAGCAAATTCCTTTAAAAAAAAAGAAAAAAAAAAAAAAAACCTCTAGCCTCTCCTAACTGTGCTTGCTTAGGGTATTGTACAACTTGTCCACAGAGAGTGATTACCCACACCAGGTGGCATTAGTTTATTGATCCAATGAGGAAATATCTTTAATGAGCATATACACTAGAGCCATTAAAGGAAAACAGTTTATTTCAAAATATACCCTCACTGAATGATTCTCTCATAAAATAGCTATTCCAGGTCATAGAGAGAAGTCCTGCTGCACGCTGACTTTTGCTTGTGGAGTCAGATAGGCTCAAATCAGAAGAAACGCAGGGAAAGAGTAGAGCCAACTTGCTACACAAAACTTTTTTTAATAGTTTCTTTGCCTCTCCTTTGAAAAGGTATTCTAGAACTTAACATGAAAAGCACGTACACCAAGGCAAAAGGAGCTACAACACCGACCTCTTATAAGGATTAGATTAGCATTTCCAGTGGGGCTAGGGAAATGCAGCGAAACATTTAACCACAACTGAGGTCAGCTTTGGGTAGAGGGTTAGAAAGGGGGTAGTATTAACTATTAGGTCTGGAACTCTCTTTGGCTATCTATAGAACCTGCATTTTCTCTAACTAAACATGAGGGTTCTCCCTATTTCAGCAAAAACCCAGATCAACAATAAATCATGACTTCCCCTGAATGAGAGTGACAAGAGATTCATAACTGGAAACAACTGGAAACAGTCACCCATCAATGAACATAGAGATGGGCAGGATGAGCAGTGAAAGGATTTTAGCTTTGAGGGCTCACTATGTGAGACCTCTGCTATCCATACAATGCATGTTATTTTCCCCATGGAATAAACTGCAGCCAAGGATTGCCAGTGATGGAAGCAGATGAACTCAATGTCAAGACAACATACTGGACTCATAGATGAGATGATGTTCAGGGCATAGATACACCAATAGGATCTGCTAATGTCAAACTCCTGTAACTGGATGTTCAGGTATGTCCTCTCTCTTTCCTTGTAAAATATCTGCAGCTTACCTTCTATCTTCCAAGTATTGAGCTAGCTACTGAAGACACAGAAGTGCATGAAACATGATCACCGACCCGGGCAAGTTCACAATCTAACAGATGAGACACACATGCAAACAAATCATATCAGGGATCGTAACAATGAAAGGTACAAGGACAATGGTGGGTTTGGACGGGATATTAACTATGCTATGTTTGTGCTGTCACGGGGTGTGGGTCAGTAAGGCTTTCCAGAGGAAAGTGAAAGTAAAGTCACTCAGTAATGTCTGACTCTTTATGACCCCACAGACTGTAGCCTGCCAGGCTCCTCTGTCCACAGGATTTTTCCAGGCAAGAATACTGGAGTGGGTTGCTGTTTCCTTCTCCAGGGCATCTTCCTGACCCAGAGATTGGACCCAGGTCTCCCACACTGCAGGCAGACTATTTACCATCTAAGCCACCAGGGAAGCCCAGAGAAGGGGGTTCTTAAATCTGCTCTTAAAGTATAAGCAAAAAAGTCCATTAAGTGGAAAGAAAGATGCTCCAAGCAGAACGAAGAACAGGTGCAAAGGCAAAGAACCATAAATATGCATGCTGCTTTTGTGAAGCTGCAATGAGCCTGATATGAGTGGAAAGGCAGCAAGTGGGGATCACCCTATAATAAGACCAAATAGGTAGGCAAGGGCTGGATCACAGAAGGCCTAATCTGTAAAGCAAAGCTATTTAAGTTTTAAGCAGTGGTGTAGCACTATCAGACCTGGGCTTTAGAAGAATAGCTGGCAGCAGAACTATGCATGGTTTAGGTTGGGTAACACCAAAAGTGGAAAAATCAGAAGTCTGTAATACTCTTGAAAAGAATACAAACTAAGGATATGCTGAGATGTTCAGAAGGAAATGGCAACCCACTCCAGTATTCTTGCCGGGAGAATCCCATGGACAGAGGAGTCTGCCAGGCCATGGTCCATGGGGTCGCAGCGAGTCGGACATGACTAAAGCGACTAAACACACTCGCACGAGATGTTCAGAAGGCAGGAAAAGTAAGACGTAGCAACCAGTTGGAGTAGGGACGGATGGAGCGGAAAGAAGTGTGTGACTTGGGTGGCTGTTTGGGTGACATTAACCAGGAGAGGGAGAATAACAGTTATAAGCAAGTAAGTGCATGGGAGGAGGCGAGGGTGCACGTTTGAGGCAGAAAGGAATTGAAAATTACTGCTGCTGTGGGCATGCTGAGTGTGAAGGGCTGCAGGAATCTAAGAGGACATATGTTTAGCAGGCCACTGGGTCTGGAACATCCACGTGGGTCTGGAACAAAACATCACACCACAGTCAAGGCTACTGTCACATAGATTTGAAGGCATCCACATGCAGAAAGTAGCAGAAGTCTTGGCATGAATGAAGAATCTCTTCTTGTCCTTCTACTAAATTAGTGAATCCACTGTTCATTTCCTCTCTTCTATTTCCCTCTCATCACTACTTTCTACCTTTACTTCTTAACCAAAAATATTTCATTTGCTAGCTTTTCCCTTGCCTCTTCTCAACTCCTTTCCAGCATTAAGTACAACTCTCACTTTTTGATCATTCTTTATCCCTCCTTCTTTTATTTTTTTCTGTTTCTAATAATTCTTCCTCTGTAACAAAAGGCTTCTTCCTTAGCACTATTCTAAATACAAATTTTTATAAATTAGGAACTTTATTTTTTTAATTATTAACATTTTATCATGAAAAACTCATATAAAGACTAAACTACAGAGTATTCTAACAAAATCCCATATGCTTCAACAAGCAGCTATATTTTTTCACAATAAAATAAAATCCATACATGACTACTGCAATCATCTATGAACTCATTCTCCTCTTGCACCAGAAAATAACAAATACAAGAACAGGTCTTCTCTGTAGATGTTCACATTTTTCATCCTTAAACTCTTCCCTGGTGTTGTGTACCATTCAA
This sequence comes from Okapia johnstoni, assembly GCA_024291935.2. Taxonomy (NCBI): domain Eukaryota; kingdom Metazoa; phylum Chordata; class Mammalia; order Artiodactyla; family Giraffidae; genus Okapia; species Okapia johnstoni. The sequence continues at coordinate 61,896,725 of CM044326.1, forward strand.
GCAAACTTCCTACTTATTTTCTCCTTATAACAGCCTTGTGGGTAGTCAGGAGGTGCTATTTTAACCATCAGACATGAAAAAAAGAAAGAACTTAAGATTTGTATTAAGTGACTTGCCCAAAGTCACACAAAACCAGTGTCTAAGCCAGGAAACTTTGATGTATTCCTTCAAACATGCCACAGTATTTCAAACTCCCTGGGCGCCATGAACATTAGTTGATGATAATTATATTTCTATAATGACATCCTTTAAATTGTTATTATTTAAAAGCTTCTTGATTCAGCACATCTTGAATCTTTAATAGAGCTGTAGGTGAATTTAACATACACAGCTATTTAAAAGCCAATTATTTGCAGGTAAGAACAAATCATCTTTGACAATGCCAGTAGAGTCAGCCTTTTAGATTTTGCTTCAAGAGATTTGTGTCACTATTAATCTAGGTGATCCTCTGAAACTTCAAGGCTCTAAGACTCCCTTTCTAAGGTCCAGGGTTACCTCATTGAGCTCAGGGTCTCTGCCCAGAATAAGGAAAAGGATGCCAGGACAAGACAACAGCTCTTCTTGTATATGGGATCTTGATCCTTGCTTTCCAGCCCTATCCTTAAAAAAGGAGGCCTTTTCTTCTCAAGGCTCACATCATTCTTCATGGCCACTAGATGAATAAGTACAGTCAGATCAGGAATTACAAAGCTATGCCAATTTATACCACCAGGAACCTGGTATAGGATATAGAAGTGAATGGATTCTAAGTATTAAACCCAGGAGGATGGAATTTAACACTGGATCAGGTTGAGTTTACCACATGCCAAACATTCTGGATTTTATGTGCTAGTTCTAGTAGCTAGCAGTGCCTGTAGCAGTTTGCTTACTGAGGTTGAGAGACTGGAACTTCTTCAGCAGAATGTTAAAAGAAGGAAACCAAAAGTTAAAACTACAGGGAGGCTGCAGTAAATTTATCTTGGAAGACTTGAACAGCTCCCCAAACCACTATATCTTTCTGGAAAGATCAAAAGATACTTCTTTCATTAAGACATTGAGAAATATATCACTGATAAGAATACAAATATCTTAAAAGCTCTGTGGGGCTTGTCTGTGTATGTCAGGATGAAGGTGGAATATGCCACTGCTGAAACGTCCTCCGTGATTTTACATGAGATAAGGGATCTTGGAGAAGCAAAGGCCAAGTGGCAGTGGTTAACTAACCAAAGCAAGGATATGCTCTCCGTCATGGGCAGCAGAAACAGACAATGCAAGAGTCTGAATGTTTTGACCCTAATGCATGTGACAGTGGCTCATTGATTAAGGTTTCCCTAGGAACAAAACAAATGGGCAATTCACCCCTAAAATATTACCTGATCTGTATAAAGAAAAACTCAGACCAGAAACCAGACTTGAAGGTCCACAGACTACAATAAAGCTAGTTTATGGACTTGAAGCCTCTTGAATGAGAAAAAAAAATTATAGGTCTCCTTGAGGAAGGACCATGCAACAGTGCACAAATATGTCCTGAAAGTCCTTCTTCAAGTCTCACCGTAGAGTAACTGCAGGTCATTTTCTAAAGTGACCACATACTGGAGAAAGTAAAATGCCAAGTCCTTTCAGGGGCTTATAGACACAGACAGGCTCTGAATTAACACTGTTTTCTAGGATTTTAAGCACCACTCTAGACCACCAGTTGAAGCTGGGGCTAACACTGGCCAGTGATATATGGACTTCTGCCTCAAGTTCTTCTTGCAACGGGCCCAATTGGTTCATGGATGAACCTATGGTTTCTGAAAATGCAACTGAAGTAGGCATGCCTAGGTCTTGGCAGAATCTTCACACTGGCTTCCAACATCTATACACATAGGGATGGAGGAAAAATACATAAAAGTTGGAATGGATCCTATTTCAGAAAATTTAGTTCTTACCAAAATATCAAGTTTTCAAATAGTACGCTTATAGCACTGCCTCAATCAATTCTGCTTTAAAATATGAAACAGAAATTACTTCCTGACCCCAGAGCCAATGAAATAGATTCTTCTCATTTCTATGCACTGAAAATCTGCCAGCATTTGATCACTCCATAGTCAATGACAGCTTCAATATAATCTCTGCTGTTCATCTGCCAAGAAGAGCTAACATCTCTGACTTCTGCTCTTCTATCTCTGCTAGATATCTCATATTTTAAGTCAGTCTACTTGCTTATAGCCCTTAGAAATAGGTTCACTGATCAAACCTTGACCGTTTACTTTCTCTGTCAAACTACATTATTTCCAACAGGACCATAAGTCACATTAATTGTGTCCTTTTACTTAAAGAATGAGTGGATAATACATAATTGCTTATTATCCCTGTCAGCAATTTTTTAAACTGCCAATGTAAGAATTCTGACTTGAAGAATCAGAATATTGTCAGTGTATGGAAGAATTTGCAACAGATTTTCAATAATAGGAAGAGTGTTCAATAGATTTTCAATAGAATCTCTTAGTGCATGCAAATATAAAGCAAAATCTGGCACACTGGAAACCACACAGAAACAAACTCATAGGGGAAAATGTACTGCTTTAGATTATAAGGATAATTCCATTTTCATCCCTCAGGAAGATAAAAGCAGACTGAGAAATACCTAAACACATTTTCTAAAGCTTTTGAAAGCTTCACATTATGTAAAATATAGAATTTTGGAATAATATGTTGCAGGATTATGAGAAATAGGTTCTCCTATGTAGCATCACATAGATGGAAAGCCTGTAAATAAGAAGGGAGTCACATAAATAGTTGGCTTTTAAAATTTTTGCAATGAAGAAATTGTTTGCCGATATATGTTATCTTGGTTCCTTTTGTGTGTGTATTAAGTTGCTTGGGTCATGTTCAACTCTTTGCAACCCTATGGGCCGTAGCCTGCCAGGCTCTTCTGTTCATGTGTAATCTCAAATCTAATAGCAACAGAATTTGATTGTTGGAACAGTCATGAGTTAAAAATGAAAAGGAAAATTAATCATTAGTTTATAAGCTGTTCCTGGTTTTTTTTATGTTATATATTCCTTAAGAATATGAAAAATTCATTTAAAAATTTGATATTATAAGGAGAAATTTTTGTTCTGCGAGTAAAATGTTTTATAAAATCACAAGGTAAACATTATCTTTCAAAAATAATATTTAAAAATATAACCTCAATATTTTATACACGAGCTGTAATTTTATCATTTTCTTTCACATATTAATTGTGTCTGGATTTGAGCTTGGGTTCAAAGAATGTGAACTTTAGCCTAAATATCTAACACTTTAAGCCTTCAGATAACAATTTCCAGCTTTGTCTGATTTCAGTTTGAGAGATTAAACATTTTAGTAAGAATATGAACATTTTAATTTTTGTTATTCCTATTTTTCAAAAAGGGGAAAAATAAAATTTCCAAGTAATGTGACATTTGCTATTACTAATAATTAATATTTAGAATGTTATATTTTTATGAGCACTTATTTTATGTTAGGACTGAATAAAACATCTTTGTATGTATTAATCCATTTAATACTGCAATACTGTGAGATGCTATAATTATCCAATTTGAAACCAAAGTTTACGAGTACAGTAAATTGCATATGATTTCACAGCTAGTAAGCAGATGAACCACTTAGAAAGATGGCATGATTACCAGTCACCCCTGTGTAATATTTTGAAAAATTGATTGTTCAGCTGACATATTGAAAATGTGAATTAAGTGCAGGAGAGCAAGTTTAAGGGTGTAGATTATATCAACATTGATTACACAAATGTTGAATATATGAGCGCTAAGAAATACATATTTTCTTCAATAATTCTAACAGTATTGTTTTAGAATTTCTCGTAATTCAGATCTTAAATTTCAGAGCCCATTTGTCTTACCCAGTTGTTCAGTACCTGAACCTTCTAGGCAAGCGAAGTGTGCATTGAGATCACTAGTGAGGTTCATTTAATAAAGAAAAATCTGGTACAAGGAAGGGAGATTTTGTCTTAAATGTTCCAAATCTACTGTATAACTTAAAATATATTATTATATAACATATAATGTATATTAAACATTTAAGTCGTGAAGTCTGGGCTTAACTTGGATAATTCGGCTAAAAAGTCCAGTCTTTCAAAGTCTTTGGTGTAGTGTGATATTTATAACAATTAAAACGCTCTCTGTGCTCAATATTTTTGAAGTAAATATGTACCTTTTCAATATTTTTATTATATGTCAAACACTAAACTTTTTAAAATCAGTTTCATTTCATTTTAACTTTAGATAAACTGCTTTAAAAATAACCCAAAGTGTACAAACAAACTTTACATAGTGTCTACTTAATGGTCCAAATTTGAGTACTTGCAGATTTATGTATGATTTGCCACATATTTTCTCACTTCTAAAATTTTCTGATGTATTAATACATACTTATGGTATAATGTAAAGCATTGCTATTTTTCACTTAAATATGCTATTTCAACAAAATACTCATATTCAAATCTCAGCCTTTTGTTTATAACCTAATCTCTGATGAGCATGAATTCAAATGTCTCTTTAGGTCTTTAAAAAATAATTCACAAATATGCTTGTGTGATATTCAAACTCAATGAACCCTATGGGACTTGTGTGTGTGTGTGTGTGTGTGTATATATATATATATATATATATATATATATATATGTATAATTTGATTATGATGGGCATATGCAAGTTAGATAACATAAGTTTGTTATGAACACTCATAGATAATAAAATATAATATGCCCATAATTATAAAATTGTATATATATATACACACACAGACCAAACAACATACAATAAACTAATTGGTATTTCAAAGTATTATTGTTGTTGCTGTTTAATTGCTAAATCGTGTCTGACTCTTTTGGGTATTCTTGCTGGGAAATCCAATGGAAAGAGGAGCCTGGTGAGCTACAGTCCATGGGGCTGCAAAAGAGTCAGACATGCCTAAGCAACTAAACTAAAACAAATTTCAAAATATAAGTTCTCAGGCACAACTACACTGCAATATTGCGACCACCCTGGAAGACACACAGAATCACCATGAATGGGAGCAGCAGTAAGTGCATACTGATGAGTTGAAGTGTGTTGCTCATATTTAGCTACTACAAGCAGCACGCATTCCCACGATGACATGATTTATCAAAGCAGAAATCACATCTTTATAAAATTAAGACAGCAAACAATTTTTCTTTAACATATATTACAATAGCATTTCTGGAAACTTCAGTTTATATTAAAGCTCTGAAAAGAAAAAAATCAAACTTTGTGTTAATACAGGAAACTGAGTTACATTCTGCTGCTGCTGCTAAGTCGCTTCAGTCGTGTCTGACTCTGTGCGACCCCATAGACAGCAGCCCACCAGGCTCCTCTGTCCCTGGGATTCTCCAGGCAAGAACTCTGGAGTGGGTTGCCATTTCTTGCTCCAATGCATGAAAGTGAAAAGTGAAAGTGAAGTCGCTCAGTCATGTCTAACTCGTAGAGACCCCATGGACTGTAGCCTACCAGGCCCCTCTGTTCATGGGATTTTCCAGGCAAGAGTACTGGAGTGGGTTGCCATGTCCTTCTCCAGAGTTACATTCTGCTGCTGCTAAGACGATTCAGTCATGTCTGACTCTTTGCGACCCCATAGACGGCAGCCCACCAGGCTCCCCCGTCCCTGGGATTCTCCAGGCAAGAACAGTGGAGTGGGTTGCCATTTCCTTCTCCAATGGATGAAAGTGAAAAGTGAAAGTGAAGTCGCTCAGTCGTGTCCGACTCTTAGCGACCCCATGGACTTCAGCCTACCAGGCTCCTCTGTCCATGGGATTTTCCAGGCAAGAGTACTGGAGTGGGGTGCCATTGCCTTCTCCAAGTTACATTCTAGGCACAGGTAATTACAAAGGAGGTTCACCCTTATGTGAACTACCAATAGACTCTTCAGTGGTAGTACAGTCTATACACGAGGAGATCATATGTTTATCAAACTGTCCCAGATTTGGCAGGATAGGGCACATCTCAGCCCCACCCATCAAACATCAGTAAAGTCCTACAGTCTTTGCAGCAACCTAAAATGCTTCCTCAAATTAAAAAAAAAAAAAAAAAAAAAAACCATAATGGCATTGCTGAGAACCAACAGCCTAAATCATCTTGGTTATCTGTCTGTGGACCCTAACTCATCAAAAAACTGCTTAGACCCTATTCTTGACAGAGCTGTAAAGTTCTGTGAATATAATCAAGAATTAGAAAATAAGCTTCCATGTGTTTGCAGTTCATGATCATTTTCTGTCTCAAGAACAGGGCACATCACTTGCTGCAACAAGGACCCACTGCACCCAAGTGAAAGTCACTCAGTCCTGTCTGACTCTTTGCAACCCCATGGAGTATACAATCCATGGAATTCTCCAGGCCAAACACTGGAATAGGAAGCCTTTCCCTTCTCCAGGGGATCTTCCCAATCCAGGGATCGAACCCAGGCCCCCCGCATTGCAGGCGGATTCTTTATCAGCTGAGCCACAAGGGAAGCCTGTGCCTTTTTTTTTATTTTAACCATACCCAATGTTAAAAAAAAAAAAAAAAAGGAAGGCACTTTAGGGCCTTGTTACCCATTACAAAATTAAATACATGGGTTTAAATACCTTTATTAACTCGCTTGTAAGTGAGTCAAAAGTCTAATTAAAAGTAGTTTCTAGTAGAACAGTTCCTTTTATATCTGAGTTTCACCTTGAAATACATTTAGCATCCTGTTTATTACCTGAAGTTTCTCTTCCAATCTACTTGCTTGAAATGTTCAATTGCATTTCATGGCACCTTTAAGCTTAATTAAATTTTTGCAACAGCAGGTCTGCACTTTAAGGCAAGACATTTCTTCCAATCAATATGATTTTCATACAAAAATAAAGAGCCTGCAAAATTTACTTTCTCATTGTTGGAAAGCAAATACTATTTGCCTATAAATAAGTGATAGTTTCCCCTTGCTATTTTTAAGGGAAAAATTAAGGTAGTTTGTGGCAATGTGAATGCATTTAAACTTGGAGAAAAAGAAGAATGTTTAATCCTTTGAGATACCGTCTAATCCTAGACCCCTACACTTCATCAAACTCTAGGCAATGAAAACATACAACTCACATTTGAATCAAAATTACTTGACATTATTCAGCTTTATGATTTTTCTACTATTTGGATTATGTTGCCAAGACCAGACAAGCTAATGTATCTAGGGATAAACCTAAGCTTAACAAAGTGATTCTTGTCTCTGTATCTAATTTGATCGACAAGAAGGCAATTTCTTTTCCTATTTTTAGTTACTTCTGTAATTTTGTGGCAACTGTTGATTGCCAATCTGCAGCAGTTAAGAGGAAAAGTCATAGACAGCAGGGCATTCCCCAGTATAGTCATCATAGACTGATTCTAGTTTCCCCAATCCCAGCCCACAAATGCCAGCACTGACCTCACCCCATCCCCCAAATAATCCATCAAGCAAGCTTGTACTCATTGGAGTCAGGGGTCCAGTTGCACAAGCAACAAGAAGTAATTTTTAATACCTTTCTTCCTCTTCCTTGATCCCTCTGATAGTCCATTCAGAGCCCAAGCAATTCTACCTGCTAAAATGCTAATAGCCACCCACAGCTGCCCATCTTTTGCAACAGGAGCTTTTTCTAAACTACCATCACTTCCTACTCAACAAACAACTGCCACCAAATTGGTCCATGTAGATCTACTCTGTTCCAACCTCTTCTCGCAATATTTTAAAAACTAATACCTAAAAATATGACTTCACTGCTTAAAATGCTTCAATATTTCACAAGTGCTCATAAAACAAAAGTCCTTCGCATGCACCCTAAAGCCCTGGATCAGTGGCTTTTATCCACCTTTCCTGTCTCACTCCATACCTTGCTACCTTTGCTAGTGTCACATCGTCTAGTGTCAGCCCCACACTCCAGATAGGCATGTCTCTTTCAGAGCCTTAAACATGTCATTTCTTCTGCCTGGATTCTCTTATTTAAGGAGATGGTATAATGAGAACAGTGAGAGCTGGAGCATTGCAACAGCAATTGGGGTTCATATGCCAGGTGCACAATTTTACTAGCTGTATGATCTTAAACTCTCTGGGAACCGCAGTTTCAGAATCTGTAACATGGGACAAATAACAGTCTGTATCAGAGGTACCCTGAAAGTGCAAAGGTCTGATACACTTAAAACATTTAGGAACTATCTAGCACAGAGTGAGCCTTCAATATTATCAGATGTCATCCCTTCTCTCTTCACCTAGTTAACCCCTACTAAGCCTTCAGATCTTGGCTTCTGTGTTGCTTCCTAAGGAAAGAATCCCCTGATCCCCCCAACCTTACCAGGACAAACTCCTTGTCAGGAATCCCTTAGCCCTATGTATCCATCCATCACAGGGCTTGTCACAGTTGCAGTTTCAAATTTATTTGTGTTAATGTCTGGTTAATGTCTTAACTCTCCACTAGATATAAAACTCCTTAATGGTAAAAAATATTTTTGGTTTTGTACAACATTACCTTTTTCCCCAATAGCTAACACAGTACCCAGAACCCAGTAGCACTCAGTAGATATTTTGAGTAAATGAATGTTCTGCCTTCTTCCTTGCTTGCCTTCCCTCTCCCGTTACTCATCTTCAATTGATCAAAGTCCTCTGATTCCTGTTTTATTTACTGCTCTTCACCAAATCTCTCCACTATCGGACCTCCCATCGCTATATTTCTCTTCTGCTGCTGCTGCTAAGTCGCTTCAGTTGTGTCCGACTCTGTGCGACCCCATAGACGGCAGCCCACCAGGCTCCTACGTCCCTGGGATTCTCCAGACAAGAATACTAGAGAACAATAATCATATTCTACCTTGCACCAAGCTACATTTGGTCTTTCTTCAATTGTCACTAGGGTCAGGTTTCTAAAACTTAAACTTCATATACTCAGTCTGATGTAGTTAAAGCTTTCTGATGACTTCTCAGAAGGTAAAGTCGACCTCCTTAGTCTGATGCACATATAAATCAAAACCTAAGTCCAGCCAACCTTTTTTTCCAAACTTTTTATGTTATACTGCCCCTAGCTCCCTTGTCGGGTTTAGACAGGCATTCTTTGCGTGGAACAGAAGGTACCTACCACCTTTATAAAGAAGCATGACCATCACATCTTGTGGTCAGAAAAAAAAAGAAAAAAACATTAATAGCTTCCAAAATAAATCAGAAAGAAAACATTTTAAAGGGTTGCCTTTTTAGTTCTAGACTCCAAAATAAGTAAAACCTTGAGTCTTGTCCGTAAGATGCTGACTCACTAACTGAAACAAGGTTATTTACTTTTGCAATACTGATGTCTGGAAATTGTGTGCTGTGTGTGTCTGCACACACCACAATGTTTGTGGGTATGGTAATAAAGCGAGAAAAATTGTTTTCCACCACGAACAGTCAATGTGGTAGAACACATTACTGTCTTCAGATCTTCATCCTTCCCTCCATTCTTGCTTTCTGACCAGTGGCTTTGGAATTTCACCGTCTGAAGGCAAGTACACTCTCTTGCACTATTGATGTTGGGAATGGTCACGTAGCTTGTTTTGACCACTGAGTTGCCAGTAACAGTTGGCCAATTTAGATCCCTGTCCTTGACAGACATCACCCTTATCTACTCACCCACGAGCTTCTGTGATCACCATAGAAAAACATGTCTGGCTAGCCCACTGGACCAAGGAGGGTAGGATGGGAGACAACTGGAAGGGACTTGAGCCCATATTAAAACTTGGAGCCAACCATCAGACCCAAACCAGCACTAACTAGCCCCAACTGACCAGCTTGTATGCTTCTTAAGCCATGGGGACTTGTAGTACTTTGTAACACAGCATATTGACAAGAGCTGATTCATAAACATAGTCACTTTGATAACCTTGTGGGGAATTGTTTTTCTTTAAATACTCACTGTATTTTTAACTTTGTGAGCTGGTCCTTTTAAAGCCTGTTCTTTCTTGTAATCTTAACAAGTAAACTTTTTTTTCTTTTTCTAGATACTTTATCCCTGAGTCATCCTCAGCAAGAACAATCCATGAAACTGCATTCAAAATCAGTTTCTAATCACCATGGGGAGTAGTGTATTCCTGAGTGGTTTGTCTGTCTGATATTCTCCCCTTGGAATGATTTCTTTTCTAGGAGATGTCTGAATTCCTCATCTTTACAATAGACTTCTGGTGGGCTCCTTCCCCTGAATTTAAATCTAAATTCTTCTTCTATTGGTTCTAACCCCCTGATAGAGGTGACACTGTTAGCTAGTTTTTGCTCCTTATTTAGAAGTGATTGAATGTGGCAAGTTTATCTTACCAAAATGTCTGCAATAATATTTTCAGTTCTATATACTCTTTTAGAATTTTGCCACTCTTACATCAAGAGGTGCAATCTATTTCCCAACCTGTTGAACCTAAGCAGAACTTTGTGACTATCTCAGCAAACAGAATGGAGCAGAAGGTCTGACTTCCATAAACGGTAATGAACTTTCTGCCTGGATTTCTCTGCTGGAACTCAGTCACCATATTATGAGGAAGTTCAGGCTACATGCTGGCATTCCAGCCAACAGTCCCAGCTGACAGCCAGCATCAACCATCATATGTGAAAGTGAATGAGTCTCTAGATGATTCAAGCTCCCAGCATCTGCTCTCAGCAACTGCTCCACGAGCAGTGCTGATGCTTGCCTGGACACTATACCAGGGGCACAGGATATCAGCGTCTGGCTGCAGCCACTGGCTTCTGTGAAGGAGCCTTAGTCTCAAAAGCAGGGAAAAGTCAAAGTGGCACCAAAAAGGCTTCCTCTGTCATGCTCTCCCCGCCCCCTGCAGCCCTCCATCCTCAGACACTTCTCCCACTAGTACGAGCTCCATACAGACTTCAGCCTCTCTACAGGTTTCTCATGTTTCTTTTCTCAGTTCCTGAACTCTCCATTTCTCTCACATCTATAGATTCCTAGGGGTTGACTTTAATGTGAAGAGACTGCAGTCCATGCTAGTTCTCTATCTTAACAACAGATATATAAGAAGTACAGAGAAGAGAAACATTTGCTTATCTACCAGATATTTACACTTTGGATTTCTCTTCATAGTTGACCAATTTTCCAAATGTTGTCTTGACAAGATAAAGCTGGAGAGTGTGCATTCAGACAGATTCATGGGACCATCTTAGCAGATGCCAATTTAAGGAGGGTCTCTGGTTTGGATAACATTAGTGTCCAAGATGTCCACTGTCCATTGGTCACCATTAGAACTTAGTACACTAACTAGACAAAGGCCTGGTTCTACCTAAGTTTGCATTTCTCAGCTCCAACTGTGTTTAAACAGAACTCTATCATTGGCAGTTTATAAACAAAGAAACCAAACCACAACTTAGGTCAACGAGTGACAAATTTGTTACCCACCCAAACATTTCAAATCATTTCCTGCTTCATTCAGAATAAACTGCAGAGTTCTGGCAGCAGGGCTCAGCTATGTTTTCCAATGCTGTTCTAATTTCCAATGTGTCATCAGTACCCCTAGGTCTGCCTTCTCCATAGCTTTGGGGAGGAAAGTTGCCAGTCCTTTACTTCAGCAAAACACCTCTCATAATACAAAACTGCCTTGTCTTAATGTGAAAATACAGAACTGCTATTGGTTTGCAAAGTGAAAGTCGCTCGGTTGTTTCCAGCTCTTTGCAACCCCATGGACTATATAGTCCATGGAATTCTCCAGGCCAGAATACTGGAGTGGGTAGCCTTTCCCTCCTCCACGGGATCTTCCCAACCCTGCATTGCAGGCAGATTCTTTACCAGCTGAGCTACCAGGGAAACCCTCCCCCCCTCCGTTGACAGTTGGCTTACAGTTTACAGTTGGCTTAGAGTTTACAGTTGGCTTGTAAACTAGTCCCCAAACACAGAGGGGAAGGAGAAACCAAAGAAAGAGGCAGACCACTCCATATTGGAAGTGGTAGTTTTGATAAACAGGGGAACTTACATATGAGGCTTGATTTGTGTGACCCCAAGACATGTAGATCTCTACACCCACCCACCAGAATCTTAAAGGTTTACACAGAGACCTTAACTGGGTTCAGTCGTACATTCAGCCAGATGGTCTTGACAACAAATCTCAACAAGTCTCTCAGGGACACAGCTCCATGTGTGGGTCTGGTGGGCAGAAGGTACATTCCAAGGGCAAGGTCAGGGTACATTCCAAGAGCAAGGGCAGGGGTGGGAGTGAGGAGTCTCTAACTCTCTGGGCTCAACTCAAGAGCGAACCAGCAGTCACACCCTCTTGATGCCCTCCTCCAACACTTTGTCTATGAGCTCTGCGGTACCTTACTGAAATCAAGCAGGACTTTGTGGGGCTGCTGGGCAAAAAAGTCTTTCTGTGTCCCCCACTTCTTGTTGGCAGGCTTTAGGCTTCATTCAGCCCCCAAGACATTTCCTGAGTTCCAACAGAGCAGGTTGAAACAGCTGCTAGTTAGGGAAGGGAAGGGATACAGAGACAAAGGAGGGACAGTCAAGAAACAGTAGTGCAACCCTGAGGCAGAATCCTGGTTCCCCCTTGGGGATACACATAACAATATCTTTGAGCTGTTTTGCAGACCCTGAAATCCACCATCAAGTGGGAGAATTTAACTAGATGCTGCCCACAAGCACGGAGATTCAAGACAGTTGGAATCAGGAGGTGGATGATGCTAACTTCTGACTACCTCAAAACCAGCCAATCCAAAGAATGTCCACAAGCTGATCATGTCCTCCTCTTTGAACCATTGCTATAAGACTCCTCACTACCCTCTCCAGGTCAGGATACATAATTTTGAGGGCATCAGCCCACTGTAGCCCCCTTTGCCTGGCAAAGCAGTCAAGCTTTCCTTTTCTACTTAACCCCGAACTCCTGTCTCAAAGATTCAATTTGGTACCCGTGTAGAGAGGCTGGATTTCAGCGACAATACGTTAACGTTCTCTGACTGTATCTACTGTTGTGGCTTCATCCAGGCTCACAGCCCAAAGCTGAAAACTATGAATTTCACCATGTGATTGCTGAGCCTCTTTCATTCTTTATATTTTAAGGGAATTTTATTTGCTTCTGGAGAAGAAAGAGTAAACTCCTAATTGATGCTTATGGTTGGTACACACTAGGGAGTCCATACTGTTTATTAAAATGATTAATGTTCTGAGGTAAAAGGATTAGAATTAAAAAAAAAATTAAGTTTACAAAGGCTAGGAGAGTCAGATTCATTCATCTGTACAGATGGGAGAAAGCTTTGCTCCATCTGCTTCTGCTTCCATTGCTTTGCAGATAAGAAAAGTGAGGTTAAGCAACATGGCTGAAGTCTTGTAGTTGCAGGGGTCAGGGTACCCGGTGATCCAGCTCAGTGGGTTCCTGCTCGGGCCAGCAGCCCCAGCAAGCACACTCCAGAGCAGTCAGCATCTTTGTTTGCTATATTAACAATATGCGATCCCAGGCACAGGGTGACCTGTCTAGCCACAAACACAGAGGCTCTGAGAGTGTCTTCTAGAGCACAGAAATACATCTTGGGCTCCGTGAGAGATCTTAAAATAGCTCCCATGTGGCAGCTCTGCCTGGATGGCTTTGGAAAGACAGCCAGTAGCCATCAACCCAGAGGAAGTTTTCAGTTCAAGGTTGAAGAAGCCTGCAGCCCAAAGTCAAGGGGCTGGAACCTGGAGTTCTCATAATCCAGAGACATATTCATCCCTGTGGATATTGAGGAATGTTTAAGTGGGAAATACTGTCAAAGGTGAAACAAAGAATTCTTTTATTTAAAGTCCTTGTTCCTGATTCATTCTGGGTGGTGAGTAACATGTCTTTAGGTGGGAGGGTGACTGATAGGAAATTGTGGGTGTCTGGTGATGGTTTTCAGTCTGTACCCGCCCATCAGGGCACAATGTTCTGTGACAAAATCAAAAGTGGGGGAAAGATAGGAGAGGTATATAAAGTCATTTGAATCTCAAAGTCACCAAAGTACTCGTTAATATCTCCAGATATTGGGCACGGAAAAACTCATTTTCAAAATGGATGCAATAATTCATCAGCTATTATTTCAACAAGGCCCAAGCTTGAGAGTTGGCAGGGCATGTGGCTGGATAAACTGCTTTTACTTTGCCCCAACACAACGTCATATGAAGGCAGGCATTTGATCATCCTAGAGATAGATTTAAATTGTCATGAGAGTTAAGGTAACATCAATCAGAATTAAGCTAAAATCCCCACTATATTCAGATTTGTAGAATCATTGTAAGAACTAGTTTCCTTTGGAAAAAAAAAATCTGAGAACTCTTAATGAGCAGATGAAATCTATCAGGACAGTTTTCCCACATTTCAACAGGGAGTAAAATTTTTCAAAAAGGAAATTTAAGGGGACAATAAACAAAGGAAAATATTCAATCTAAGTAAGAACACAGATGTAAATTAAAAGGATAATAACCAAATTAGCACCAATTAAAAAAGAAGATGATGCCCACTGCTGATAAGGAAACAGTGGAGTGGGCAATTCTCTTTGACAGATAGAAGTGTAAATTAATTTACCCTTTCTGGGAAAGAAAAAATAGCAATATGCATCAAGGGCCAGAAATTGCTTATATCCTTTAGAGTGGTGATTCTATTTATAGTTATCCTGCATAAAGAAATAATTTTAAATACAAAGCTTTATGCAAAGTTGCTCATGCCACCATATTTTAATACTTGTGCTTAGTATTACTTAAAAGTCAAAAATCAACCTAAATTTCTATATATAGTAGGATTTAAAGCATAATTGATTAAATATATGATACCTACATATGTATATACACACAAGAAAAAATTTTAAATACTAGAAAGAATATTTTTTAAATATCTGGATGATGAAATTCTCCAAACTCTATAATGTTCGTGATGAAGTAAAATCCTAAAAATGGACAATTTTTTAAAATAAGAAAAGCGAAAGTTGCTCAGTTGTGTCCAACTCTTTGTGACCCCATGGACTGTGTAGTCCATGGAATTCTCCAGGCCAGAATACTAGAGTGGGTAGCCTTTCCCTTCTCCAGGGGATCTTCCCAGTCCAGGGATTGAACCAGGTCTCCTGCATTGCAGGTGGATTCTTTACCAGCTGAGCCACAAGGGAAGCCCTTAAAAATAAAAGATATTCACTAAAAGTACTTTTTAAGTGTGTTTTTATCCATTAGAGTTTTATCCCACTAAGTGACCTCTGACTTCCATTAAAATGATATGAAACTTGTCCACATCTCTCATTACAAAGGAGTTCAATCAATTCCTGGACCCTGATAAAGATTCCAGCCAGCCTTATGGAAATCTGGTTCTGAATTCAGAATTTGCTGACAGCCTCTCACTCTCTCTGATGAAATCAGCCAGACACCTGAAAGTTAAAAGTTCTGCATAGCCTGTTTCCTTCATCAGCCTCAGTTTGGCTTCTTTTCCTTTTTTTATGCCAGGCTTACCCCAGTGGTTGGCTTTCCAATGCCGAATGACCATATAGAATGGTTGAGATTGAGTTCTTCGGCAGCTACTCATGTAAGAGGATCAGCTTTGATGGTGGTCTCGGCTGTTGTTAACTTCCAGTGGTCGGCCACTGCGCACCTCATCTTCAAGGCTCTAGTCTCCTTTCTAAAATTTATTGAACCACCAATGCACTCTATCTATGTTCCTTATCAGTTCTGGGCCAAATGTGCTGTTGATGTTGTAAGTTTTCTCCACTGCTTTATAACCCATTTTGAACTCAGATAAGAAAATCGCTTGGATTTCTTTTTGTCTAACATCATTTCTATAGTCTAAAATAAATATAAACTGCAAGTAATAAGTCATTCGTAAAAAACATAAAGCAAGAAACACGCATTAAATGATATATAACATAGCCATATTTATCTAAGAATCTATTCCAATATCAAACAGCAAAGTTCAACAATGTTAAACCACAATCACTTTTGCACCAACCTATATAAAACATAATGAAAAGCCAGGTATATCACATCAACCTTTTATTATTTGTGATGGATTCATTTTAGGCAGGTGGTTTGAACTAAACTGTTGCCAATTTCATGTACTAAATCAAGTTGTAAAGAATTCTACTATAGTGGAAAATGAAGTATGCTCCCTCTAAGGTGAAACTTACTCACTTTAGTCATGGTAGAAAAGTGACCTGATTAAAGAAGAACCTGGTTAATCTTAAGTCTGTTTTCTAAGTCTGCTTCTGTTGTGTAAATAAGTTCATCTGTATCATTTGTTTACATGTAAGTGACATCATACGGTATCTACATAGTTGAATCACTTTGCTGTACACTTGAAACTAACACAACATTACAAATCCACTAACTACAATATAAAAATTTTAAACATAAGAAACTGGTTATATGAATTCTTTTCTTAGTTTGACCATTCAAAACAAATTTCCCGAATGCAGCAATTCATTTTAAAATCACAGAAGTTTAGAGCACTTGACAAAAATATACTGCACTGTGCAACACAATCATCTCTTTTTCATGGACAAGATATATATTGTCTTTTTTTTATTTTGATGGCATGGAATCAAGGAAATATTTTAAGACTTAAGTTCCCTCTCTCCTCCTCCCTTCAGTGTCATTTGTCACAAAATAGGCACTTGCTCCATGATTACTGAAGGTTTTTCAGAATATCGTCTACTTGCCTTCCTGATCACCAACTTCCAGCTCTCTCCTACTCATTTCCTGAATTTTTGAAGTTACAGGTTTTTCTTTGCAGACCCTGGTCATATTCAAACCAGGAGATGTTTTTTAGAAGGAACCAGGAAAGTTGCAAAGAAGAGAATGTTTCTACTACTCCACTATTGACTCAGGCTATAATCTTTAAAAGTAAATAAACTAAAAGAAATGGGAGCAACAGAAGACTAACTGAAGCAGGAGAAAAACCAGAGAGGAAAAATATCCCCAAGATGCTGGCATGATGGAATAGTCCTGAGAGCAGCAGATCTCTGAATAAACACTAGGGATGTGGAGGAAAGGTCATCAGAATGAAAATAAAAATTTGTATAAGAAATGGGATAAAGAGGGATAGAACTGAAAAGGGAATACAAACCAAAAAAGGACAATTACTCAGTTAAAAATACGGGTTGAGTGAAATGAAGCCAACAACTGAGGCGGCTAGGGTTCTGTTTTATTTGAGTTTCATCATTTGTCTAATATTTGTTTCCTTGCTTTAACTGGCAACACTACACAAAGACAGCAATTGAGCAGTCCCTACAAGCCTCCTCTGTCACCTCTTCCATGCTCTGTGAAAGAGCCACTGCCTGCAGGAAATTTTAGAAGACTGGGAAACTGGGAATCCCTAATCCTTGTGCGATCTTTTGCCTTCTATAACCATCTCTGAAAATCTATTTTTGGCCATTAAGTAAATTTCAGGCCTATAACTGTACCCATAGACATCCTTCTGAAAAATTACATCACTGACAACTACACAGGAAGCAATCATGACTCGACACACACAAGAGTGTTTGTGAACCATTGCCTGTGGCTTCAATTTTCCCTAAAGCAAATTATGCACAATTTGGAAATCTTTACTGGTAACATCAAAGAAAGCCCATGAGGAACACTAGTGTTATTAGCTATTATCACTCTTATCTAGGGACTCTGCAGACATGGAAGACCATAGAGAAATTTTTCTAATCTTTTCTCCCAGCTTCATTAAAACTAGTTTCTTTAATTTATACACAGAAAGCCTGTGTAATAAATTACAAAGGGAGTGGAGGAGCAGAAGTTAAAGACTAACCATTAAATAACCTGATATTCTTGCGTTCAAGCTCTTAAAACATAAAACAGCTCTTCTGATAATTCTGTTCAACTGTAAGCAACTCATTGTACTTACTCACTATCAATGCAACAAGGAAAATCAAAAAAGAGCTAGTTTCACAGCAAAGTGCTTCAAGTTGGGAATTACTTTCTGTGTGTGTATTTATTTGCTTTCTTCCTTAGCCAGAGGCATTTGCCTCTTCAAAAATCCCAAGTGTGTCCCAACTCAAAGATTCACCAACAGAGACAGGAAAGGCTTTCCTTGACCCTGTTAGGATCCCTGGCTGGGTCTGAAAATTAAACTGACAAGACAGATTAATAAGAGAAAAGCATGCAAATTTATTGCCTGTGTTTTAAAGGCAATAAAGGACTCGTGAAAAAATGAAGACCTAAAGGAACAGTTAAACCTGAGAATATGTATACTAGGTAATAAAGAATGTACAGTTGTATAGAAACTTGATCAGTCAAATAGCGTGAGGGAAGTGTACCAAACTGGGGGGAATTTAGCAAAGGCCTATTTGTTCAGATTCTTCTCAGTGTCCTTTTGTCTTTAGAAAAGGAAGTTCCTTTCCTCCAGGGAGGGCACCTCTCGCGTGAGGGTTTTATGACCTGTCTCAAGGGAGAAGGATGAGAAGGGCAAGGTGACCTTCCAGCTTCTGCCATTTCCTCAAACTCCTTCAGCATAAAATATTCAATATGCCAAGGTGCCGTATTTTGGGGTAGGGAGACTGCATCATCACATACTAGTTAGCTGAGCACAGTCCACTACTTACCTGTTTCCACAAAGAAACCCAAACCAGCCCTGGTTTCCACTTTCATCTGTGCATGCGTGCCTGCTAAGTCATTCAGTTATGTCCAGCTCTTTGTGACACTGGGGACCACAGCCTGCCAGGCTCCTCTGTCCGTGGGATTTTCCAGGCAAGAATATTAGAGTGGGTTGCCATTTCCTTCTCCAAGGGATCTTCTCAACCCAGGGATCGAACCTGCGTCTCTTATGTCTCCTGCATTGGCAGATTCTTTACCACTAGCACCACACGGACTTGGAATAAAAGCAAGGAGATTCTGGTGAACTTATTTTCCTTCCTCTCTCGGCATGTTGCTTTTTTCTTTCCTCATCTGTTAGTTCAGCGCAAGAAACATAGGCTACAGTTAAACAACAGAAGCAGTGCCAAGTCTGAACTTCAAAATAAGTTTGAATCCTAGGGTCATTCCTAGTACTAATCCCTTCTGGAATATGATAGGAGTTAGGTGACTAGTAGTAACCTAGAGCCATAACCTAAGAGCCATGGAATATGTGCTTAGCAAAACACTAAGGTAACTGTCCAGCATGAAGTCACCTCTCCTTCACCCCAGGACTCCCGGGCTTTCTCCTTCCCCACGATGAGGGACGAGCTGTGCTCTGAACCGTGGCCTCCTGCTGCACAAACACAGGCTACAGAATGTGAGAACATCATCCAAGAAGGGGAACGAAGAGGGAATGAACCTTTTGTGGAGAAAATATTATCATTCATTAAGACAGCGCTATAGACTTTCACAAGAAAAGGTTTATTTTAAGATCAAAGTAATGAACTCTTTTCCATTCACAGAGGTAGTTTCAATAGCTACCTCTCCACCTCTTCCCACTTAAACACTCTCTCTCTCTCTCCTGAGACATAAGAACTACTTATGTGTGTGGCTTTATCTCCCCTTCTTCATAAGTCCCTAGGCAGATAGAGATATAAATCTTTCATTTTTCTCACTTGCTAGGAAGACTGAAAGGCACTTGGACAGGGGAGAAAGCTAATTAGCATTTTTGTTTCAGTATAGGGTTCTACATGCCCTTACCAATTATAATTGCATTATCTGCCTGGAAATTCTATTTTAGAACACAGAAAAGTGAACAGATGCCTAGAAATACTTTTTGTTGTCTTCTTCCTCCAATTTACAGACTTCTTTCTCTCAAGTAAAGACTTAGTTTTTTTACTGAATTATAGAACAGAGAAATTTGTCAATTCTAGGCTTGAAAATGTCTACCACAGTCCTCTGAATAATGTCCTATGAATTAATTAAATTGAATTCCAAGTTTTTTTCTTGCCCATATATAACTCACATTTGTCTGATTTATTTTTCAGATAAACATCGGGAAGATATTGCTAGCTTTCACTAAATAGCAATGTGCTTGCTTATATTCATATGGAAGCACTCTAAGTCTTTCAAAGAAACTATTATTAACTCTCAACAGTTCTGTGAGACATGGGCCACATTCCTATCTTTGAAATGATAACAGAAAAGTTAGCTCTGAAAATCTCTTGATTAAGAATATAACACCATAAATCTATCATTAGGAACTAATGCGGTTTTTTTCCAGAAAGCTATTTCAGCTTTGAAGTTCCATGTTCTTTGTATTACTGGAATTGTTTCTGTTCTTAAACAAAGGTTTATTTCTGCCACTAATTATCTTTATGACTTCAGGCAAGTCATGTAATGTCTCTGCATCTGAAATTTCTTATCAGTAAAGTGAGTGAGGATTTCCAGTTAAAAATGGAAATGTGACACACATGGAAAATGACAGTAGAAGGCTATAAAATGTAAGAAACTAAAAAAAAAAAGGATGGAAGAGGAGATGACAGAAGACAGGATATGTTCAACAACACTGCAGAGGATGAAAAGCAGAAAGAAGAGTAGTAACTGATGGCAGGCAAGCAAAACTGCAACCAACTCAGCTGCAGAGGAGAAAGTCAGTGAGAAACCAGTGGATTGTGGGAAACTAAATTCCCCCTCCCCCATCTACACTCTATTGTCCAGAAGTGTAATATGTTACCTTACATGGCAAAAGGAACTTTGCAGATGCAATTAAGTTAAAGATCTTGAGATGGAGATAGTAGCCTGTATTATCCAGGTGGGCTCAGTGGAGACAGGAGAGGCAGAACAAGATGTGATGAGGGAAGCAGAAGCTGGAGTGACCAGGGGCCATAAGCCAAAGAATGCAAGTAGCCTCTACATGCCAGAGAAGGCAAAGAGATGAGCTCTGCCCTGGAGCCCTCAAAAGGAATTCAGCCCTGCCAACACCTTGATTTCAGCTCCATTAAGGCCCACTTTGGAATTCTGACCTCCAGAACTGTAAGATAATAAACTTGTGTCTTTTTAAGCCACTAAGTTTGGGGTTCTTCTTCACTTTCTGCCATCAGGGTGGTGTCATCTGCATATCTGAGGTTATTGATATTTCTCCCAGCAATCTTGATTCCAGCTAGTGCTTCATCCAGCCTGGCATTTCGCAGGATGTACTCTGCATAGAAGTTAAATAAGCAGGGTGACATTATACACCCTTGACATACTCCTTTCCTAATTTGGAATCAGTCTGTTGTTCTGTGTCTGGTTCTAACTGTTGCTTCTTGATCTACATACAGATTTCTCAGGAAGCAGGTATATCAAAGATATATCCCTTTGATATTCCAATCTCTTTAAGAATTTTCCACATTTTGTTGTTACCCACACAGTCAAAGGCTTTGGCATAGTCAATAAAGCAGAAGTAGATGTTTTTCTGGAGCTTTCTTGCTTTTTCGATAATCCAACAGATGTCAGAAATTTGGCAAAAAGCAAAGAAGAACTAAAGAGCCTCTTGATGAAAGTGTGAGAGGAGAGTGAAAAAGTTGGCTTAAAACTCAACTTCAGAAAACTAAGATCATGGTATACAGTCCCATCACTTCATGGCAAATAGATGGGGAAACAATGGAAACAGTGACAGACTTCATTTTGGGGGGCTCCAAAATCACTGCAGATAGTGACTGCAGCCATGAAATTAAAGGACGCTTGCTCCTTGGAAGAAAAGCTATGACCAACGTAGACAGCATATTAAAAAGCAGAGACATTACTTTGCTGACAAAGGTCCATCTAGTCAAAGCTATGGTCTTTCCAATAGTTATGAATGGATGTGAGAGTTGGACTATAAATAAAGCTGAGCACCAAAGAATTGATGTTTTTGAACTGTGGTGTCGAAGACTCTTGAGAGTCCCTTGGACTGCAAGGAGATCCAACCAGTCCATCCTAAGGGAAATCAGTCCTGAATATTCACTGGAAGGACTGATGCTGAAGCTGAAACTCCAATACCTTGGCCACCTGATGGGAAGAACTGACTCATTGGAAAAGACTGTGATGCTGGGAAAGATTGAAGGCAGGAGAAGGGGATGACAGAGGATGTGAGGGTTGGACAGTATCACTGACTCAATGGATGTGAGTTTGAGCAAGCTCTGGGAGTTGGTGATGGACAGGGAAGCCTGGCGTACTGCAGTCCATGGGCTCACAACGAGTTGGACACGACTAAACTGAACTGGTTTGTGGTTACTTATGGTAGCTCAGATGGTAAAGAATCTGCCTACAACGCAGGAGACCTTGGTTCGATCCCTGGGTCTGGAAGATCCCCTGGAGAAGGGAATAGCACCCTACTCCACTATTCTTGCCTAGAGAATTCCATGGACAGACCATGGGGTTGCAAAGAGTTGGACACAACTGAGTGAGTAACATACATTATAGCAAAAACAGCAAACTAATATACCAACTCACTCGTTGTAACTTAGGGTAGACTCAGGAATTAGGAGCAGCACACCCCTAAAGATAGAGTGAGATACGGCAGAAAATGGGGCTAATTGAAAGTCTGTGGGAAACGTGTACTCCCGGTTTTCCTCTGTCTCCCTGTGTAGCCAGATGACAACCCATCCCAACACCACAGAAGCACGGCATTTTATGTTTCAGAAAAATAAGACAAGGAAGCCTCCAAATTTGGGAAAGGAAGGCTCCAAATTTGGGAAAACAAGGCTCAGTGGAGGTAAGCGTTAAGCCACAAGTCTGAAAGCCATCTGCATCCTGAACAGTGGAGACACCAGTCTCTTCCCTCGATTCAGAACCCCACAACACAAGCAACCAAAAGGTTTCTCTCTGAGGAGACAGCTATAGATGTCAAGAAAGGACCCTTCAGCAAATTATCTTGTTCCTTCCCTTCACTCCAACAGAAGCCCAGCAGCTGAGAGGCCCAGCCATGTAGTTTTCACATAATGTCTTGGCACTTCATACTCAGATACACACATGGGCAGACAAATCTCAAGATGTTTGAGATCATGGGCCCGGGCTCACACCCTGACTCCAACGTTTACTAAGTGTGTGACTGCAGATGGGTTAATTAGCCTTTCTTCAGCTCTCTGTTCTTGTCTGTTAAATAGAATGGTAAGATTTCTACTTCATAAGGTTGTTGTAAAGATGACTCTGGACTCAAAGTATTCAGAATCATCAGCAGAATAAGAAAAGATAAAATCATGCCGCGCCCCCTGCCCCCACCCCACACACATAGGGAATTTAGGTGGAAAAGAGATAATGTAGGGATCCAGAGAAAATTCTACAAAAAAAACCCCTAAATATCCTCAGATGAGGTAAGTAGAGTATGTTATGGGGGCGGGGGGCGGGAGGGGTCAGGGAACTGCTTTTAAGAATTAAAAATATGGTAGCAGAAACAAAAATTTCCGTAGGCTGGTTGAAAAATAAATTTTAAATATTGTCCCGGAAAGTAGAATAAAATTAAAAAATGGACAATATGAGAAAAGGAAATAGTGATGTTTGGGGGGATAAAACTTTGTACCTCGAAACACAATCATCTCAAATAAGCTTCATGTAACACAATAGGCCGAATACATTGTTCCCATTCCTCTCCTCGGTTCCCACTTCCTTTAAGTTTTAACCAAGAAATACTTGGAGAAGGCACTGGCAACCCACTCCAGTACTCTTGCCTGGAAAATCCCATGGACGGAGGAGCCTGGTAGGCTGCAGTCCATGGGGTCGCAGAGAGTCGGACACGACTGCAGCGACTTAGCAGCAGCAGCAGCAAGAAATACTTAGAAACTATATCTTTCTTATCCTTTCAATTTAGTTCATTTCAGGCAACCTCCGACCAACACTTCATTTGCATATAATTTCCATTACAAATGTAAAAGAGAAGGTGAGCAAGGAAAAGCATAACATCATAAAACGGTAGTTTGAATAAACAACATAAACTGCACAATTTGTGTTCAAATGTTTCACTTCTTCATCTTTCAGCTGTTATTTGGTCCGTGTGATCCCAGATGCATTTTGTGCTACATGCACCTGAGTATGACCTGAACTCTCACAACCTGCTTTTCACCCCTTTTAGTTAGTTTGTTTCTCACTAGCTACATTAGCTCATTCTCCCATAAAAAAATAGGATGGGGGAACAAATTAAAGGGAAATTCATAAATTGTTGAGAGTCAGAGAATTCTGTGATTCTACATGGAGCATATTGCTATCAGCTTCTACAAAAACTGAGCCTGAAATGGTCAGCCTCAGTCATGGCCTTATTATGCAGGGATTGAACCCTTTTTGTGACCCTGTGTGGATTTATATCCCCCAGCAGATTGTTATCCAACGAGAATATAAAAATGTGGTTAACTTAACATTAGTTACATTTAATTAAACCAGCTTTTTCTCCTGCATTTACTATTACCATGATTAATCAAAAGAAAAAAAAAAGCTGTCTGACCACATTTAAGAGTGTTCTGCTGAATGTATTATTTAAATTTTAACTTTAAGGCAAAAATCCCAGATTAGCTGATACAACCAACAACAGGAATCCTGCCAAAACTCATTGTATATCCAAGAATGGACAGACCAAACATGACAAAAGTATATAAAAATAAGGGCCATACACAGAAAGGTTGTTGATATCTGATTTCCCTCTACCCTCCCAGACACCACCCCACACCACCCAAACCTAAACAACCAACCTGACTTTGGTCAATGGCACCATCTAGTGGTTGCTACAAACACACTCCCAAATTGTCTCATTTCTTCCTCAGGAGATCGTGTTCCACTCTTTCATTACATGTAACTGTTTATTTTGCCTAATTTCTATCTTTGGGAGTAGAAAAATTTCTAATATTCAAAATAATTATTTATTGGATTGTGTTTTGTTTTATACTAAGCTCAAACATTAACAAGTATAGAAGTTTCAGAATATAAAATGTGCAAGTTAAAGTGAATTCTAACACAAACCCAACATCCCAAATAACTACCGATGGGCTTCCCTGGAAGATGGAAGGTTTAATACATACATACAATGGAAAGTTTAATACATACATACAAGTCCAATTCCTCATCCAACCCCATTAAACTACAGTAAAGGGATTTTTTTTTTTAAGACATAAATCCACAAGGATGGGAAGTACTGTAGAAAACAGTAATATAATTTGAGAAGATGAAACACAGATCATGAGACAAAACTTACAGGCCAAAGGCAGGGGAATCTGAAATCAACAGTAGGGAAAGCTGGTGAACAAAATAATATGCATTGTAAATTCCAGCTACAGCTGGAACTGTGAGTGATGGAGACACAGGCTAAAATGAGGAAAATTTTATTACAGCTGTTTGAGTGGCAATTAGACCCTTTTTCCGCAGCATGCTGACAGATACCTATCTCTTCCTAATACCAGAAGAATCCTCAAGTTTCATCTTCAGGAGAGTAAAACAGGGTTTCTGAACCTTGGACTGACTGGAGCACAGTTGAGGCATTGGGAACCATATATAAAGTGTAACTAAGGTACCAAAGCACACAGAATTCTTTGTCCTAGGTGCTGAAAACTTCATCCCCTGGCTTTACTTTCCCACAACTTTGGGGGCCAAACCTCTACTCCCCAAGCAGGAGGCAAGCAGGGCCAACTTCTCTGGGTAACATCAGAGAACAAGATAGCAAGGACGTAAGTGTCAAATCACCCTACATTGAAACTCAAAGTCTCATTTGTTCAAGGGCTGTAGGCTCAATTTTAATCCTGAGCAGACAACCAAGGATCAATGAACATTCGATAAAATCAGTTAACAAGGAAGAGAGAGACAAACACAAATTGGGAAAAAATAAAAAGATTTTTTTCAGAGAGAAAAAAGTTAATAATCTATGGTTAATAGCCTCAGAACCATAAGGAGATATTACATCCATGAAGTATCATGCTCTTGGAAATTAAAAAGTAACAAAAAAATTTAAATCAATAGGATAATTAGAAGACACACTGGAGAAAATCACCAAGGAAGTGTAGAAAAATAAAGAGATGGAAAATAGGAGAGAGGAAAAATATTGAACAAATATAGTTGATGTAATAGCCAAATATTAGCATAGTCTGAGTAAGAGTTCCAGAGGGGAAAGCATAGGGGAGGACATCATAAATGAAATCACTCATGGAAATTCCCTAGGACTAACAGACTTGAGTTTCTAGGTGGAAGGGAATCATCAAATGTTCAACACAATACATGGAAAAATACCCACATTAAGGCACATCACTGTCTTACTTTCAAAACACTGAGGATACAGAAGATCCTAAAAGCTTCCTGGAGTTAAAAAAAAAAAAAATCACATACAAATAATAATGAACATCAGAATGGCTTCTGACTCATCAGAAATGCTAGAAGATAGAAGATAATAGAACATCTTCAAAATTCTGAAGGAAATAGCTTCCAACGTAGATTCATACAAGCTAGGTGGAAAAGTAAACTAAAGACATGTGCAGAGACACGAGATGTCAAATTGACCAAAACCATCTGTCACACATCCCTTCTTGGGAAGTCCCTGGTCAGTGTATTCCACCAAAATGAGGAAGTAAACTAAGAGGAGTACAAAATATAGGAAATACTACACCCAACCCAAGAGAACAGCGGAGAGAATTTCGAGGGTGATGTGAAAGGAGAAATCACAGGATAACCGCTGTACTGAAATCACAGAGGGAAACTGGTTTAAATCAGACTCATCAAGGAACTTCCCTGGTGGTCCAGTGGTTAAGAATCTGCCTCCCAATGCAGGGGATGTAGGTTTGATCCTTGGTTGGGGAATTAAGATCCTGGATGTTTCAGAGCAACTAAGCCCCTGCACTGCAACTACAGAAATCCCGCACACTGCAACAAAGAGAAAGCATGGTGCAATGAAGACCCAGTGCAGCAAAAAAAAATTTTTTAATTGAAAAAAAAATCAAGCTTATCAGAAAATGTGTGGCCAAGGACAGCACAAGGCTCTATATATCAGTAGGCAGCTGTCTCTCCAGAGGGAACAGGCAGACATAGATAATGTCAACAGAACCATCCCTTTACTGACGTTGTCTACAATAATGATGGCATAGGACTGTAACTGAAAGAGGGATGACAAAGAAATGTGCCCAACAAGGTTTACAATGAAGCCTAACCTTATTACTTTTACTATCTTGACAAGAGCCTTCCAGTCCTTGGAGACATCAATACCCACTGAACACAAATTTATCCACATATTTAATTCATACATTATATATGTATTAGTTCATGCAGGCCTACATCAATACCCATTAAACACAAATTTCTCCACATATATAATTCATAGATTGTATATGTATATGTGTTAATTCACGCATGCCTACAAATGCTAGCATATGCATACAATTTATCTGGAAAGATATACAAGAAGTCTAACATTTGCTGTTCTGGGGAAGACAACTGGCTCAGCAAGAGTAAAGAGGCGTAAAGGAGTCACTTTTAATTGTTTAATTATTCATGTTTTGTCTTTTGATTTTGATTTCCGTAATGCAAGCACATATTAAGTAAACAAAATGTTTCCTCTTCCCAAATAATAAACATTCAAGTGCATGATCTGCTATTCCCATCTTCCCATCATGTCCTTACAGTTTTGCTTACTCATGCATACACATTTATTTTTAATGCTTTTCTTCATTCTATTCACTACTCTTTTTTTGCCAAATTATCCTAGGGCGGGGGAAATCTTTTCATTTGTAAGGCAAAAAATTATCTTAATTACAGTTGATCAGCCTAAGTGTAGTGCTAATGATATTTCCATATCAAGGAAGAGTAAATCCAAAAGTTCTGAAGGGAAATTAACCATAACAGTCATTGCCATCATTTCTGAAGAACTTGCCTTAAAGACTCAGATAATTCAAAATTTTAAAATAATTTTCATGTATGTCCTCTTTTCCTTTAATCAAGATTACTTTGAAAAAAACAAAACTACTTCACTTTAAGCACCAGCTTTAAATATTAAGCAAGTATTTCTTATTCAATTTGTTTTTAGTTTGGTTTAATTACTGCACAGCAACAGCCTTGCTTCCCTGTTTCTTACAGCCTGGTCCCCAATTCCAGCTGCATCACATCCACTGTAGAATGAGACAGCTGGGGAGCCCAGTGCTAAGGCAAGCCTATCCTAGAATAGGCAGGAGCTGAGACCTGTCAGAATAATGCAGGAAAGGGGAAGCACTCAAACAATCTTTAGGAAGAAATATTAAGCCTGTGGATGTGGTATCTTCAGCCTGGAAGTAGGAATAATCAAATGTCCAGGTGATGTTTGATAGCAAACAAATGCCCCCATCTACCAATGGGAACTAGCACCCAGGCATCCAGCAGTGGCAGCAAATAGTGAAGCAAGACAGGAGAGAAAACATCCAAGGGCCAGGTAGGGATCATGTAAGTAACTGGCAGGAAAGAAGAACCAGGTCCCTGGAGCCAGTAACAAGTTTTGATCAGACCAAAATCTAGTTCTAATTTAACAGACTCCTGAAATATATAACTCCTTAGAGTTTCCTTGATCAAAGAGACTTTAAGAAACATCTAATTTTAGAATCTAATTTAAGAAAAGATCTAAATGTTGGAATTAAGTGGCTTTAGTCCAAGACCTTGGGCGTAGGAATTGTGGATACAAGTCCAGGAAGCCAGGCAAGTTATCAGCAGCCTAGGGACATAGTCATCATTTATATCTTTCATTATATAAACTATAGAATTATAATTAGAATTCTACATAAATTAGAGAAAAGTGGGTTCCACATTTTAACCCACCAAGGTCACCTTTGAAAACAAACTTTTCAAGTAGGAAATTTCTTATATGTAGACAGTGTTTGGGGGGCTTCCCTGGTCACTCAGTGGTAAAGAATCTGCCTGCCAAGAGAGGAGATGCAGGTTCGATCACTGGGTCAGGAAGATCCAATGGCAACCCACCTAGTATCGTTGCCTGAAAAATCCCAGGGACAGAGGAGCCCGGCAGCCTACAGTCTAGGAGGTTGCCAAGTCGGACATGACTGAGGGACAGGGCATACACGCAGTTAGTATTTACTCTTTTCCCATCTACAATGATTTATACTTTAAGAGTTGTTTGGAGAATTGTGTTCAGATGGTTTGGTTGACTGCAACAACTGAGGTGTATTCCTGGCATCTATGCTTTGGAGTCCAGTGATTCAAAAAGTCTTGCAATAGCTAGACAAGTGTGTGTACATGTACTTATATACACAATGTCTCACTGAAAATGCCAGGAGCACCAATGCTGAAATATACCGATTATTTTACTTTACCAATGTGCTTTCTACATATAAACACAGCCCTGTGCAATTTCAGAGCTTCTAATAGAGCCCTTAATAGTTTCATTCTCTATACTTCTTTACCTGAATTCACTTCCTAGCAGTTTACAAATATGGTGGAACTTCCAGTTAGGTTTTATAAATGTCTTTCATGAGCATTTTATCTAATTATGAATAGACACAACTGAATCATCTCAGAGCTATCATGCTAGGATTACAGAATTTTCTTGCCGACATTTGTTCCTAAAGGTAAAGGAAATGTGGGTGAGATAATCTAAGGTATTCAAGGTAATAAACTCATGCAAAGGAACAAGAATCACTTAAAGCAAATCTGCCATGGATCTTGGGTTTGACAAATCACCTCTCAGCTTCGCAACAGGTAGCTGCTTCAGATTAGCATCCAATCCATGCACCAAAGGAAATGTCTTCAAAATGACTTCTTATGTTATTACCCTCAAGAGAGACTTGTTTATCAGAAAGACACCTTTGGTTTTTGAAACAAGAGAAGGACATATGTTCTACGATTCCAGGGACTACAGGAGTCCCAGGCACCAGCAGATTAGAATGAACTGTTCACCTATTTCAGCTCATTAAATTCAACGGCAGAGCTATCTGTACTGCAGGATAATGATGCCCATAAATCTGCAGTTGGCTGTGGATTTACTACAAAACACATTCACAAATGAAGCTTTTCTACAAATTTACCTTGAAATAAAGTGCATCAGTAAGACCCCTGTGCTATGCCTGAGCACCATTTGGACAAAGGCATTTCCCCTAAACTGTCTTCAAGCACACTTACTTGTGTGAGTGACACAGCCTTGAAGTGAAGGAAGTTTTAATCACATCTGTCTTACAAGCAGAAAAGATGATTCAAATTTTATAGAACTTAGCAAGTCAAAATTAGAGAACAAAAATTTTCATGTCCTCATACTGAAAAATAGACAACCTACTTGCCCTGCCTTCAACCCCCTGCCACACATGCAAGCATGCATACATACACACACACGCGCACACACACACACTCACTCCATGTAAATCCTATCTACTTTCCTGGACCAGATGAAATTCAAGTTCTCTCTGTCCTTTTCCAGGTTCTGTGGTTCTTGTTTTTTCCAATAAGCATTTAGCATAAGCTACTCCATGTTACTTTTTTTAAAGTTTCGTATCTTCATTGCTCATACATAAGCTATGTGCACATTGTACACATAGCATGTTGTACACACATTCTGCACATATCTATATGGTGAGTAAGCACACCGGTATTTACAGATAAGGGTACTGTCATCAACAGAAAAGCTAAAAAGCGAGTTCCTTGGATTTATTTTATTTGAATCTGCATCAGTGATTCTTTAAAATGGGCTGCTCAGATGCTGTGAAGGCAGGAGCATTTGAAAGTAAGCAGAAGACTTTGCTTGGATCAAAGTATCTTTCTGGGGATTGCTGGGTTTTCTTTTCAGCTTTATTTCCTTACATATAAGCAAGGACTATATTCATGTATATTCAGTATCCTCATGTACATGAGTACATGAGGCTATATTTGCACATAGTTTATATATGAGCAGTGAAGATATGAAACTTTTAAAAAAAGTAACATGGAGTAACACATGCTAAATGCTTGTTAGAGAAAGCAAGAACCACAAGACCTGGAAAAGGAGAGAGAGAACTTGAATTCCATGTGGTCCAGGAAAGTAGATCGGTTTTACATGAAGAGTGTGTGTGGGTGTGCATGCACACATGTCTGGTAGGGGGGCGAGGGCAGGACAACGAGACTGTCTATTTTTAATACATGAGAATACTTCATCCTCAACATGAGGATACGTATACTCTTGTATTCCCAACAGAACCATACATGTGCTAGAAGGACAAAAAATTTTCCCTGGGGAAAAAAATCTATGAAAAGGATCAGCCAGGGGCCCAGAAGTATAGGAGTCAGGATGACTTTGCCTCCTGGGTTGCCCAGGACAGTCCCCATTATTCTAGTTGTCTTGGAATAATTATTCATGAAACCCCCTATCACTCTGAGAGGTGTCCTTGTCTAGCCAATACATTATCGTCACTTGATATGTGAGGGGCTTGTGTTTAAACTGGGGCCCATGTTGCTGGAGTCCTTTTACCTCTTGAAGATATTGAAGAGGGATGATTATAAAAGGTGGAACTCACCTCTCCTGACACCTAATCTAGTGGGTCTTCCTGGCTGGTCTCTTACAATAGCCCAGTTACTATACCTGAATTGTCTCCTCTAGATTACTTCTGTCTCCCCCAAGATGTCTGAAGACCTTTAATGATGGATACCATCTCTGGTCACTCTCTCCTTTGCTCCTTGGCATCTAGAATCTGCTAAAACCACCATGAGCAGTTCAACATCCGCTTACTAACCAACTGGTAGTCTTCTTAGATAACAAAGGCAATCCTATTCTACCATTTTATATTCTGAAGAGGAAGTTCTTAACATTTGTCAGGGTTGAAACTTGAGATCGTCACAACCTACTCACTTTCACAGTTGTTTTCCTCCAACTTCTAAACTTGCTTTCCCATCACTAGTACCAGCAACTGGATTCCTTTTTATATCTACTTGTCCAATCACTTCCTGAGTGTGTCTACACATATAACAACTCATCAGAGATGTGCTTGCTGGATGGTGAGAAAGGAATCTCACCCGTCCACCACTGCACCCATGACTCCAATCTGTCTCAGCAGTGATGAGATGCGAGAGACACAGGCTTTAGCATGGTGGGCTGTGGGGGGCAATTTCAGGTAGCCATTCTCATCTCATCCTGCAACACAGCAGCTCCACTCTTGACTTCCATAAGTCAAAACCACAAGCATCATTTGCTAATTTCAAAGACTCACTGAATATTGGGTTGGCCAAAAAGTTCATTCAGGTTTTTCTGTAAGCGGTTATGAACGAACTTTTTTGGCCAGCCCAAAATTAAAAATATAAGTTATATCAACAAGGATCCACTGTACAGCACAGGGAACTCTACCCAATACTCTGTAATAACTTATTTGGGAGAAGAATCTGAAAAAGAATAGATGTATGTATAAGTAAATCATTTTGCTGTATACCTGAAACTAACACAACAATGGGGATCAAACATACTCCAAAATAAAAAGATAAGTTACCGTTGGCAAGATTTCCTACTTTTTTTTCCTAGTTCAGTTTTGGTTCTATCTGAAAGAAATCAGAATTCTGATTTAAAAGATCTTTCTTCTCCATAATTCCATCTTTAAAAAATTGTCCACAATCAACTTCCAGTCAAACTTTGCTATCAATTTTGCGATAGAGAAGGGAAAACAAATCAGCTGGCACCAAATTTTGTCATCTACCTAAGGACAGACAGATTTTGACAGATTTGCTTATACACATCTAGTCCCATGACATAATGATCACATTATACTAACCCGGCACCTCTGTGCTCTTACTGCTGTGAACTGGCAAAGATTTGCTTGGCATTTATCATAGCCAGGTTTCTAAAAGAAGGATTAAAATGGAAAACACCTTTCATTTGAACCAGGTTTGATCTCCAATTTTACCTAATTTCATGATTCAGAAATGTTGCTTTTGTGGTTATTAAGTATGACCCCAAAAGGGTTTTAAGCCTATATTTGGATTTAATATTAAATGAGTCAAAAAATACAGCTGGCAGAGCTCATGGGACGTGCAATGATTCACACATGATATGTATACCCTTCAATTTAGGCAGAAGAGGTAGTTACCGAACAACAGTTTGGTGACTGTTGATGCCTCCTGGTATGTGGCAAGCCAACTTTTAAAAAGTTTCTGCATCCAACTCTCATAGAGGAAAAAATATATATCCAGCTGTTTTTAAAATGCAAAATGCTTAACTGACAGCATGATTATCAGTTGAAAACAAAGAATATTTAGTTGTCAGGGGTTCTCAAGGGCAGATTCTGCAGCTTTGCTGAATTCTTACTTATTAAATGCTTGATTCAAAGTAGAGCTTCCTTCTTTAGAGTTAGGACTACATTTCTCAAGTGCTTGGCACCCCAAGGGCAACAGCAGAAGTATACTTACTGAGAGTTACTAATAGAAAGATAATTAAAAAGGCAATCACCCCACCATTTAATCCCCTGAAGAGACAGAACTAGATTTGTTGGCAATACCAAGTGGCATCTTGAATGTAATTCAGTAATGTCTCTAAATGAGGGGAAAAGAGGAGGTTTGGGGCCTTCATAGCACAAACTATGGAACCCTTCCATTTGCCTTGTAGACGTCACTTCTCTATACAAAATACTTTCAATTTCATAGACCATGTTTCCTTAAGGATTCCCTCACTGTGGCCTGGAGGCAAGATTCTGCCCACATGAGCCGGGATTCACGGAATTGTTTTGTTTCTCTATTTATTTTAAATAAACTTTACTTTAGGAAACAACTTAAGTGTCCAACAACACATGAATGGATAAAGAAGACATGGTGTGTGAGTACACACACACACACACACACACACACAAATACACACACAATGAAATAGCACTTAGCTATAAAAAAGAATGAAACTTTGCCATTTTCAGCAACATGGATGGACGTGAAGGGCATTATGCTAAGTGAAATAAGTCAGACATAGAAAGACAAATACTGTATGATATTCCTTATATGTGGAATCTAAAAAAATATAAAATTAGTGACTGTAACAAAAAAGCAGATTTAGAGAACAAACTAGTGGTTACCAGTAGGGGGAGGGGCAAAAGAGAGGCAGAGTAGTGGGAGGCACAAAGCATTGTGTGTACTCTAGGCTCAAGGATATGTTGTACAACACAAGGAATATAGCGAATATTTTGTAAGAGCTGTGAATGGAAAGAAACTTTAAAAAATTGTATAAAAATTTGAAAACTTTTTTTAAATTTTAGATTTACAGAAAAGTTACAAAGATAGTACAGAGCATTCCCATACACCCTTCACCCAGCTCCCTCTAATGTTATCTTACAAAACCAAGGTAAATTTGTGAAAATTAAAAAATTAATATTGGCAGAATGCTATTAACTATAGACTTTATTTCCCTAATTTTCCCACTGGAATTCTTTGTCTGTTCTAGGATCCAATCCAAGATACCACAGTGCATTTAGACAATTACTTGGTCTCTTCTTGTTCAGGATCTTGACAATTTGAAGAGTACCAGACAGGTATTTTGTAGTGTCCCTAGTTTGGGTTGTCTGATGTTTTGTCTGATTTTTTTTTTTATGATTAGACTAAGGTTATGAGTTTTGTGGGAAAACACAGAAATGAGGTACACTTCTCATAACATCCCTGAGCTGTTTTGGGGCAAGAAATAAAAAGGTAAAAAGTTCTTACCTTATCCTCTAGCATAAAGATGTAACAGTTTACAAATAAATGAGTTAAATTATGTAAACATGCAAAATTACTTTTAGCAATAAAGTTAAAGGTTCTAAACCTAGGTCTGTTGGCCCTCAACAGGGATTTCAACCAAAGGATTACAGCATGTCTATGAATTACAAGCAGTTATTGAGGTGTTAAAAAATATTTGATATTAATGGCAAAGTACTAAAGCCTACACATGATTGGCTCTATTAACTGGAGTAAATTTAAGAATATTATGTAATAAATATACCCTTACTGATTTGCATCTAATATGCTTCCTAGTGTGCAAAAAGATGAGGTCGAGATATATGATAGGTAATATGCCCATGAAAACAGCAAACGTGCATCAAGATGTAGCACATGTACAAGTATTAGAATATCAACTGACAGGCTCATTTCTTTAAAAATAAGAAGTTGTTGAGAATTAAAGCTTTAAGCCAGTCATCTCCAAAATGTTTCTTATTTTCTTCATCAAGGTGTTTTAGCGTACACCCTACTTAGCCTGGATTCTTCTTGAAAATAATCTGTAAGACAATGGCATCTATGTAGGGAGTTTGTTTCCAAAAATGATCCCATCAAAGGGAATAGAAGTGAGCACCAAATAAAGGAAGAGATGGAGGAGTCAGAGGCAAAGGAGCACAACTGGGCTGGTTAGTATTGAACATCAATGAGGTTGGCCGCACGGGGATCCCATGAGAAGTCACACCGAATGTACTTCAGGATGGTCCATCTGGGACATGGAAAAGGCAAGCATTTATCCACTGGCTCCTGGCTTACGATGAGTCAATTAGCTTACACTTCCAGATCTGCGCATGCATCAGAATGGCTGGACAGAGGTAGAAAATGCCCAGAACTGCAGGTGATAGAGGGATACCACTGAAGGATGGGGTTGACAGGTGATGCCTGTACACAGCTGGTTGCCACACAACAGCTAGAGTACAGAGGTGAGCCAAAATGTGTGAGCCAGGACACAAGGCAGGGAGCCTATATGTATATGCATTCATACAGAAATTCATGTGCTACTCCAGACCCTTAGAAAGTATTTATGTGTGTGCTCAGTCATCCCAACTCTTTGTGACCCATGGACTGTAGCCCACCAAGCTCGTCTGTCCATGGGATTTCCCAGACAAGAATACTGGAGTGGGTTGCCATCTCCTCTTCTAGGGAATTTTCCCAAACCAAGGATCGAACCTGCATCTCTTGCATTGACAGGTGGATTATTTACTACTTAAGTCACCTGGGAAATCCCTAGTAAATATTAGTACATTTTATTTTGCTCTTATTTTTAGAGAAAAATTAATATAAATACAAATCCTAGTATTTTCATCCTACAGCCCAGTGAACAGTCTTGCCCACCCCTGGGATTGCATGTGGTCCTCTTTGGAGACCACTGATTTAGACGATACAAGATTCTCCTTGAATGATTTTGACTTGGAAGTTTTTCTCAGCTGCTTTAAGTAAGAAAACTGACAGTGGAAGAAATTGGAAACAAAGTCCAGTTAAAAAGTCCCATTTAATTAGACTGTTGACCTCCCTCTTCATGTAACAACAGTTGCAATTAATTCCACGTCTCTAGTTAAAAATAATAAAGGTCTCATAATAAGGACACATGGCATAGTACAGTGGTTCTCAAATTTGAGCAGCCTTCAAAACATCCTGTGAACAACGACTCATGAAACACAGATTGCTGGGCCCCCCCACCACAGAGCTTATGATTCACAAAGTCTAGGGTTAGGCCTAAGAATTTAAATTTTCAACAAGTTCCCAGGAGATGCACACTTGGATGCTCAGGGGGAAATGGGGGCTGAAAGGTGAGGGGAGAGGGGCCAAGACAGAGGAGCATGCTTTGAAATCCATGGGCTCAGTGGGAAGAGCATGGGCTTCAGCATCAGACGGTCAGGCCCTGGTTTAAAGCCCAGATCTCCTACGTGTTATCATGAACATTTCCACCAATCAGCTGTACAATGAGAGTAATTCGCACTGCATGGTGCTCTTCTAAGTAAGGGAGGAGATAACGTTAGCAAGGGGCCCTGTGTCATACTGGGCACAGTCTAGGTTTCAATAAATTATCATCCCTATCAACAAAACCACTAATATCATGGATTAGTTCAGCAAATAATGTTAGAATAACACAAAGTACTTAAAGAGATTTAACAGTAATTTAAGAGATTTAATTTGGCAGAATTACAGATCTTTCTAGACCAGATGGGTTTTTTTGTTTTGTTTTGTTTTAAATGAAGACTAATACAGGACTAGGGGTGTGGGGGAGGTGGTTTCAGGATGATTCAAGTGCATTACGTTTATTGAGCACTTTATTTCTATTATTACATCAGCTCCGCCTCAGATCATCAGGCATTAGATCCGGGAGGCTGGGGACCCCTGCTATTAGTATGCATGTCTCTAGTTTCTCCTCACTTCCCCACTTGTTCCAGCCTCTGTTCTGCTATTAGCTCACCATGGAAGTGTTGGGGGAGGGGAAGAGATGGCCTCACAAGCCTGATCACCAACATGCAGAGTGTGGTTTCATGGCACTGGGCCACCAGGCAGATTCTCCAGGAGTTGCAAAATGTCGATCTCTCCCCCACTTTTACAAATATGAAATCATAAAACCTGCCGAACGGCCTCTGAAACTCTAGATAAATGTTTTGAATCTCAAAAGACAAAATATTTCAGATCATCCAGTCTGTCAGGATATATTTTCAACTCTACCTTAAAAAACAAGCCTGTTTCCTTCTTAAAATTATTTCTACCATGTTGATTTGCTCATCTACAAATGTATGCTGCTTAAAGTAGTAGCTTAAATGGGAATTTTAATGAATGCTATGAATCAGTGCCTAATTTGCACATTTTGTTAATTACCTGTGGTTTAGGATAATCCATTCAAGATGTTCCCTATTACCCTGGATAATTAAGAGTTGACCTATTTTCAAATTTTTGCAGCTCAAACAGAATGAATTCCAGTCAATTTTCTTTTCTAATAGAAAAACCATCATTTATTTAAATAGTCTATCAGACGTAATTGGAATGTAAAATCTTGGGATGAAAATTGACTTTCAAAGGTCATAGAACTCGTCCCCCTACTCTTGGGTGGACTTTAAAGCAAGCTAGCAGAGATGCATTCCATCTTTTGTAGAATGCGTGCGTGAGTGCTAAGTCGCTTCAGTAGTGGCCGACTCTGTGCGACCCCATGGACTGTAGCCTACCAGGCTCCTCTGTCCATGGGATTCTCCCACCAAGAATACTGGAATGTGTTGTCATGCCCTCCTCCAGGGGACCTTCCCAACCCAGGGATCAAACCTGCATCTTTTGTGTCTCCTGTATTGGCAAGCAGATTCTTTACCACCAACGCCACCTGAGAAGCATGAATGCTTTACAGCATGGAATGCTGTAAAATGTAGCCAGAATGTGCACCAGCCTGGGTATCAGCACATTTCCCTCTCTTCACCATCTGAGTTGTTGATCTAATAACTGTTGCCAATATGAAATATATAAACATACTTACAAATATATACAGGCACAATTTACACACCCCTCACACACACAGAGGTTTGCAATAAAGTTTCACAAGGAAGCCCGGATAGAGTGCACATCTCAAAACTCTTTCTTGGTTACAATTGATAGTCCTTTTATGCCTAAGGCAGAATTGGACGTTCTTCTATGAGACTTCTCCCCACTCAAACAAAGAAAAAGAAGTTGGCTTTAAATTGTGGATCATATGCCACATTTAAAAGATTCAGGAGCAGCTTTGTTGTAGACCTTAGCTTGGCAGTGAGCAAGCTCCAGGAGATGGTGAAAGACAGGAAGCCTGGCGTGCTGCAGTCCATGGGGTCGCCAAAAGTCGGACACGACTGAGCAACTGAACAACAATAATCACGCTCTCGTCTCTATCTTTTCGTTAAGAACTCTGGATCCACAGGGGAACAATAGTGTGGGGTGAATGTGACAAGTATTGATTCTGATTTCCAAGGCGTGCTTATCTGAGCACTCCTCTCAATTTTCCCTCGCAGCTGCTCTGTCCACTTCTGCAGCACTGTACCCTTAGGCTGTCTTGCAAACCTCCCTCCTGGAACCTGCCTGTAGCCTATTTGCTTCTTCCTGTCCACACCCAGGAAACCATCTCTACATCAGGGTTCACTTTCCATGCAGAGGACTTCTCTTGCCCTCTTTTCACTGAGCTAACGCTACCCATGAATGATCCTCTTCTTGCTCAGACTCCCCATCTTGAAAGCTAGTCCTTGCCTCGGGCAGGAGATCCTGCCTCAGACAGAATCTGACTTCATGTGAAACTGCACATTGAGTGCTAATATACAGAGCCTGTCTCCCAGTTTCCCTGCCTGGATCTTGCCTTTCTCACAAACTTCATTTACTCCGTCTTCCTCATCTTCATTGTGACAACTCTTTTTTGCCTGTTGCTTAAACCCAAAATTTCAGAGTCACACTACCTGTTTCTTTCTCTCACATCACATACCCAGCCTCTACACTCAAAAA
Source organism: Okapia johnstoni (assembly GCA_024291935.2). Taxonomy (NCBI): domain Eukaryota; kingdom Metazoa; phylum Chordata; class Mammalia; order Artiodactyla; family Giraffidae; genus Okapia; species Okapia johnstoni. The sequence continues at coordinate 61,935,627 of CM044326.1, forward strand.
TAAATACTACATGCATTTTGGCGGACTGAAAATATGGATACAAATTCTTTCTATCCTGCGATGCAGGTCCCTTTGCAATGTGACTTTGCTGCCCTTCTCATCTAGCTGCTGCTGCTAAGTCGCTTCAGTTGTGTCTGACTCTGTGCGACCCCATAGACGGAAGCCCACCAGGCTCCCCCATCCCTGGGATTCTCCAGGCAAAAACACTGGAGTGGGTTGCCAGTTCCTTCTCCAATGCATGAAAGGGAAAAGTGAAAATGAAGTTGCTCAGTCATGTCCGACTCGTAGCGACCCCATGGATTGCAGCCCACCAGGCTCCTCCGTCCATGGGATTCTCCAGGCAAGAGTACTGGAGTGGGGTGCCATCGCCTAGAGGTGGATCTATTTTCCCACCCATTATAACCAGGCTGCCCTCGTGACTTGTTTGGAAAAAACAGGATGTGGCAGAAATGATATTATGAGACTTTTTAGGTGAGGACTTCACAGCACCGCACTCCCTCTCCCGGAACACTGCCCTGAAAACCCCCAGCCCTCCCTACCCCACTGCATAAGGGGACTGGTTTAGTACTGGAGGATGAGCAACTGGGTAGAGGAAAATCAAGGATCCTTGACATGTGAAGAAGACTGTCTTGGACCTTTAAACCACTCAATCTTCTAGTGAATGCACCCACATGAGTGAGTCCAGAAGAAACTATTAGAGGAACCAGCTGGCCAACGCACAGAAAAGAGGATAATGATAAGCCACTAAGCTTAGGGGTGTGTGACCCAGCCACTTCTCACCATCTGCACTGCTGCCATTTTTTAAATTAATTTATTTTAATTGGAGGCTAATTACTTTACAATATTGTAGTGGGATTTGCCATACATTTTTATAGAGTCACCAATCAAAATTATTTCAGTAGCTTCTTACAGGCCCTATCCACCTTTTTGCCCTTGGCCCCATCCACCTTTTTGCCCTTGGCCCCTATTGGCTCTTATCCACACAGCACCCAAAGTGATTGCTTCAAAAAATAGCCATATGATCCAAGAATCCCACTCCTGGGCATATATCCAGAGAAAACTAATTTAAAAAGATACACATACACCTATGTTCTTAGCAGCACTATTTACAATAGCCAAGACATGGAAGCAAACCAGATGTCCATCAACAGAACAGATGAATGGATAAATAAGATTTATATATATAGTGGAATATTACTCAGCCATAAAAAAGAATGAAATATTGCCATTTGCAGCAACATAAATGGACCCAACCTAAAGATTATCATAGTGAGTGAAGTAAATCAGAAAGAGAAAAACAAATATCATTATATCACATACATGCAATCTAAAAAGAATGATACAAATGAAATTATTTACAAAACAAAAGTAGAGTCACAGACATAGAACACGAACTTATGGTTCCCAAAAAGAGAGGAGGGATCCAATAGGAATTTGGGATTAACATATACACACTACTATTTGTAATAACCTATAAAATAAAGGAATCTGAAAGAGAATTATATACGTGTGTGTGTGTTTCTATATATATCTGTTTGTGGATATATATATCTATATACATATATGAATCTATATATATTTGTATATGTATATGTTTGTGTGTATGTAAAAATATATGAATCACTTTGCTGTATACCTGAAACTAACCACAACATTATAAATTAACTATATTTCACTTTGAAACAATGAAATCTCCTCCTCTAAAAACGCAAGCAAGATCATGTTATTCCTCTGCTCCAAATCTACCAAGAGCTCCTGTTTGACTCAGAATGAAAGCCCAGGTACTTATAATATCCTGTGAGATCGAACAGGCGTCAGGGCCCATCACCTCTCTGACCTCATCTCTTGCATACAGAACCCAATGATACAGAAGGCCGGTTGTACCACACCATTTTATATAAGGGACTTGAGTTATCTGTGGATGGTCCTGGAACCTGGACAACTGCATCCTCTTGCCCACTCAGCTTCAGTCACACTGGCTCCCTCTGTTCCTAAACATGCCAGACATGCTTCCCCTGCTTGCAGAGCTCCTCTCCATCCATAGATATGATACATCCATATCTAACTCACCTGCCACCTGCAAATCTCTGTTCAAATATCACCTCCTCAGTGAAGCTTACCCTCACCACCTTATTTTAAATTGCACTTTGCATTTGTATCCTGTCCAGGACTCCTAATCACTCAGACACCATCTATCATTCTATAGAACTAATTTATCATGTTTATTGTCAGTCTTGCTTCATGAATACAGAGATTTATGTCTAGTTTTTTCATTGATGCCTGGCACACAAAAGACTGGATAGCTATTTGTTGAATGAATACTCATTATTTACAAACTTTAAAGAATCACAGTGATTTTCAGAAACTTCACAAATGTTTTGCTTGAATTTCCTTTTTAAAATCCGCTTCTGCCATTTTGGAATATGGTATGCAAAATACACAGTCAAATATGGTATTGATGAGATTTTTGTACACATCAAAACAGCCTCAGAACTGTCATGAATTGAGCATGGCAGCTTCCGCTTTTCTTTGGTTTCTTCCTGATTCCCCTCCACCTCCCACCACCACCCACACTTTCTGTCTTAAAGCCCCTTGGCTCAGAGTAAACTCAGCTTTCTCCAGCAAGGCTCCCACAAACCTGCCCTGGCACAGGCCATATGGTGAGCATGGGTTCCCAGAGGCAACTGCTAAAATTATTCTACACGGAAACCAGGGAGGAGCCAAGAAAAAAGAGAACCAGGGAACCAGACGCATTATCTGAAAATTGGGAGAAGGCATGAGAATCCCCAGAATGATGGTAAAAGGAAGGACCAGAAGTAACCAGCAGGAATGCAAACAGTCTTCAGGAAGATAAAAAAAACAAAAAATTGAGCTAATCAACTGACAGATTTTACCATGTGAAAAACTGTATTGAGAAGCATTTTACAAGATTGTTATTGGGTGTGGGGGGACCCAGTGTTTCACTGAAGAAAAGTAGGCTAAAGAAAAAAAAAATTACCTGCAGAAAAAAATGAAGATACTATAACTGAAATAAATGCCATAAAAATTACCCCCTTATCTACAAAAGTTAGAATAAACATCATACTTTACGATAAAAATATTAAAATCATTGTCCTGAGGCTTCTTTGGTGGCTCAGTGGTAAAGAATCTTTCGGCAATGCAGGAGACACAGGTTTGGTCCCTGGGTTGCAAAGATCCCCTGGAGAAGGAAATGGCAACCCACTCCAGTATTCTTGCCTGGGAAATCCCATGGATAGAGAAGCCTGGTGGGCTACAGTCCATGGGGTAAAAGAGTCAGACATGACCTAGTGATGTCAACAACAACAATACATTAAAAACAACAACAATATATTAAAATCATTGCCCTTGAAATCAGTAGTAGAACATATTTGCAACAATCTCACTTGCTCAATTTTGAATTGGAGATCCTAGCTGGTGCAATAATGCAAGCAAAAAAAATAAAAGGGATCAAGGATCAGAAGATGAAAGCATTTATTGCCATTATCTGCAGGGAACATAGTTTTATACATAGAAAAATCCAAAAGGGTCTAGATGCAAAATATTAAAATTAAATGAATTTAGGCAAGTCTCTAGACACAAAGTCAATATACAAAATTTTGCATTGCCATTTCTGACCAAGAACTGGGAAATAAGTTTTAAATTCTACCCTTCACAGTAGCATGGAAAAAACAAAATAGCAGGAATATATCTAAGTTATACAAGACTTCTACCTGGAAAATATTTATGAGAGAAATTAAAACTACTTAAATAAATGATAATATGTACCCTGTTTTTAGATTGGAAGATATTATTGCTAAGTTTCAGATTTCCTCTACCTGCTCTATATATTAAATGCAATTCCAACTAAAATCCCACCAGGGTTTTATTGTCATTGATGAGACTGATAAGCTATAAAATTTGCATCAACATAAAAAGGCCTAAGAATACTCAAAACAACCTTGAGAAAAATTGTTAGAGGTCTCTCAGGTAGCAAGGATTAAAATGAAGTCACAGTAATTAAGGTGGTATAGGATGGATGCAGGAATAGACAAACAGGAAGATGAAACAAAACAGAATACAGACCACAGACCCACAAACACTGAGTTGACTAACAAGTTTGTTCAGGTCTTTCCATTAAGATGTTATGGAAAAACACAAAGGAACTTTTGGCCAACCCGACATATAGTTTGCTAATCTACAACAAGAGTGCCACTAGAGAATAGTGGGAAAGCAAGTTCTTTTCAGTAAATGATACTGACTTAAGTTAAAACCTTTTGAAAGAATCCCACAGATCAACAGGACAGAGAATGTAACAGAGACAAAGAAAGAGTGTATAGTGTCTGGGGACCTGCTATGGACAGATGCTGAGAGCAGCAGCAGCAGACAAGGTATGGGTTTTCACCCCAAGAAAGGGACTCATCACATCTGCTTTCTTTTTAAGCCTGTCTGATTTTGGCAGGAAAAAATGTTCAAAACATTTTCAGGTAAGGAGGGCTCTGAAGGCATTTAGGTGGACCTATTTTGCTGAATTTGGCACGTTTCTTGGTAAATTTTAGTAGTTCTAAGACTTACTGTGCTCTTCTCCTAAAACATTCCTGGATCCTGATGATACTAGAAGCAACACCCTTTCTTCAGCTTATTTTTTAGAATAATATTTTAAAGCTTAAATATGTTCTAAATCAGAAATGTTAACTTCTGTGTATAGCAGGAGTCTTCCTTGTGTCTTTCTGAAAGGAATGCTATCATTTGCTCAAGTTAAAGTTTTTATTATTTAAACCATTTATTAAAGCAATATGAAATATTCCTTAATTCTAAATTCAAGGCCCAAGAAAGAATGGTTTCTGCTCTCCTCACTCCATTCCCAGGGAGTGCCCAAATTGAATAGTATTTTGAGAATTTACCCAAGGAAATGTAGATTCCAAAAAGACTGCAGTCTAAATGATTGATTTTTCTCTATCCAAACTCATCAAATTAACTTGGAAACCCTCTTGAACCTCTGCATTATTTCAAATTCTAGTACCTAGTACAGTGCCATGCTCCCTGCAGACATTCAGTGTGTTAACTGAATTTAAATTTAATTCAAAGTCTTTGAGGGAACTAAATTTACCACATTTTTGTAGCTTTTTGCTTTACACCAAGGAGTCTTTTCCCTAGATGTACTGGAAATTAACTTCAGAACTTAATGTTTAAATGAAGGCAAAGCAACTCAATACACAGCTTGACAAAGCTGAAAATAAGTCTCCCTGTGATGATCAAACTGCTCTGGTACCTTTGCAGTAATTCTCCTCAGCAGAAAATCAAATGGATAATAGACTATGTGTTTAGTATATTCTGCTCATCACAATAATAGCTCTGTTAAAACGAGTTCCAAAGGGAAATTCTATTAAGCATTTCATCAGTTCACAATAACAGTTTGGGGAGAAACTATTTATGGAGCTTTGTGCCACCAACTGCAGTTACAAAGTCCAATAACTACTCAAGTCATCTTCGACTAAACCTGAAACAGTCATGGCAGACACCCAGCCCTTTTCAGAATGGCATCAAACTTGTTTCCCCTACTTTTAGCTTTACTTAGTTTTATTTTTGATGAGCAGCTCATTCTCCAGAATTAATTGCCTGCCCATGAAACAGAGGACGAACATGAACTGGAGAAAGAGGTTCCACCCATATAGAGCACTGTCCAGTAAGACACGGCCTCCTTTGCTCTTCAGATCTCTTGTTCTGACTCCTCAAGTCTCTTATTTCTCCTCCGCCTCATGTCAGCGGAAGGAGGTGGGAAGGAAAGTATTCATGGAATAAGAGGCTCTCTGAGGATGTCAATATGGCCAAAATGGGGTTGGAGAGAATTTTCCCCCACTGCTTTTACGATTTCAATATAAAAGGTAAAATACAGAAAAAAGGTATGTCTTCACCCTCAGGTGCACATGGCCCAGGAGAAAGAAAACAACTAGATATTCTCACTGTAATTTCAGGCAACACAACAAAAGTGATCTGTGACTTGGAAGAGGACAAGAAAGAAATCTTAGATACTCCCACCACTTTTATAAGCATTCCTATAAATATAATTCAGACTCACTACTTCATGTAAGGAAAAATGTCAAAATATATATGTAACTGAGATGCGGCCAAAACTGTGGGCAGCCTCACTTCTCATCTCCAGCCCACTTAAAGCCAGCCTCAAAAGCAAATCCAACTTCATGAGCCATTCGTGAGTGTTTTAGATTTACTGAAAATTGGGTGAGAAGTCTGGGAAACAGCTACACGGTATACTACAGGTACAACTGCCTTCTAAATGCCTATGAAGTATCTCTGTAGTTCCCTCCTGTGGTAGACAGCCTCCTGTGGCACCCTACAAGGATCCATATTTCCTGGCACACCTCTGTCCTTGTGTATTCCCCTCCCACACTGAATCAGAGCTGCTTCTGAGCTATCAGTAGCGAAAGTATTGGTGTGCTGCTTCTGAGGCTAAGTCATAAAAGCCATTATAGCTCCACCATGGCCTCTAGGATTGCTCGTCCTGGGAAAACCGGCTACTATGTCATGCAAACACTCGGGCAGCTCCACGGAGTGGCCCATGTGGAGAGCTGAGGCCTCCAGCCAACAGCCAGCACTGATATACTGACTATGCTCGCAAGTTCTCCAGCACAGTCAGGCTTTTAGGTGAACACAGCCCCAGCCTACAGATGACCACAACCACACAGACCAGAGTGACAACTGTCCAACCAAAACTGACTCTCAGAATTGGGGAGCCTAATAAATGATTATGCCACTATACTATATGGGAGTGGTTTGTATGCAACATTAGATAACTAAGACATGACACTCCTTCCTCCAACTTCTCTGACTACCACCGCCTTCCTCCTCTTCTCCTTTTCCCCACATGACTCCTGAACACCCTTTTTCTGCCTCTTAAACTCTCAGAAGCAATACCACTCCTCCTGACCTCGTCCCTCCAACTCTGCCTTTTTTATGCAGAACAATGTAGTTTTCCCTGCTTTCTCATTCCTCTTGGTAGATACAGCTATTCTTTCCTTAAAAATAGTACCTGGGACTTCCCTGGTGGTCCAGTGGTTTAAGATTTTTGCCTTGTAATGCAGGGAGTGAGGGTTTGATCCCTGGTTGGGGAGCTAAGATCTCACATGCCTCACAGCCAGAAAAACTAAAATATAAAACAGAAGCAGTATTGTAACAAGTTCAACAAAGACTTTAAAAATGGTTCACATTTAAAAACACACACACACACACAAAAAATAGCACCCTTTCTCTTTAATAATATCAAATGATCTCCCCACTAGTTTATTTTCCTTTTACATACAGAGGTGTTACATCTTACTGTCTTAAATTAAGACTTGAAAATGATCTCACTAGCACTTTCAGGTCCCAAATTTACTTAGGTGAAGTAAGGACTGCTCTTTACGGCCATCTCATTAAACCAAATTGAAAGTAAACAAACAAGTGAGTCATCTCATTAAACTAAAAAGTAAACAATATGAAAAATATTTTTATTTTAATGTATTTCTCTTTGTCCTCGTTATGCAGCATTATTCTCAACAGAGAAATATGATTTCAGTTACCCTTATTCGTTTGAGCATTCTATAACTTATTGTGCTATATTTACCAAGCCTTAAGATTAATTATTTTGTCCTAATAATAGGTCTCTAACCACAGTAGTTGAAACTATTTGTAACTTTTCTGGGTGTTGCAGGATTTATGAAAATAAATAAATCTTCATTTTTTCCAAGATGTAACATTTTATGTTGGCTCCATTGCTATATGCTATATTCAACTGCATCTCACTTTAAAAGTGCTTGTAGAGAGAAGAGGGTGAATGTCTATCTAAAATGACTATAAACAATCTATTTTCATTTTAGCATTAAATTTTTTAAGCTACTAGTACCTATGACTTAGTGACTGAACAACAACTAGTACCTAGATTTACTTCCATTATCAAAAAATACCTACCACTAGAAATGGAGACCACTTTCAACTTATTCTCCCACCTTCGCCTGAAACCTTTCCAGCCCTGTGGTCCTTCAGGTTTATGTGTGTGCGCTCACATGTGTGACTCTTTGCAACCCCATGGACTCTAGACCACAAGGCTCCTCTGTCCATGGAATTTTCCAGGCAAGAATACTGGAGTGGGTTGTATTTCCTCCTCCAGGGGATCTTCCTGACACAGGCATCAAATCTGCATCTCTTGGGTCTCCTTTAATTGGCAGGAGGGTTTTTTTTTTACCACTGCACCACATGGGAAGACTGTGGTCTTCTGAGGCATTCTCCAAATTCTCATAACCGAGTATCCCTTCCTCCGGCTTCATCTGGGATCTGTCGCTCCACCATTGTTTGATGCTGTTATTTGTTTCACTCTACTCCAGAGAAAGAAAAATTGACTGTCTTAGTTGATAATGCATATGGAAAAGTTAACACCAATAAGTTTGTCATTTTTTCTAAATCTCATTTTTTCAGGAAAAAAAATATGTTCTTTATTGTGTAAGAAATGACAGTTTTCTGTTTGTTAAATGACATCATATCATTAAAATAAAAAAAAATGATTCCATGGGCTTATACTGTGCACGAATAAATAAACTCAAAGACACATTTTAGAGCTGTTCACATTCACTCTCCATGCTTTCATTAATTTCCACCAGTTCAGTTCAGTTGCTCAGTTGTGCTCAACTCTTTGCAACTCCATGGACTGCAGCATGCCAGGCTTCCCTGTCCATCACCTACTCCCAGAGTTTGCTCAGACTCAAGTCCATTGAGTTGGTGATGCCATCCAACCATCTCATTCTCTGTCGTCCCCTTCTCCTTCTGCCTTCAATCTTTCCCAGCATCTTGGTCTTTTCCAGTGAGTCAGTTCTTTGCATCAGGAGGCCAAAGTATTGGAGTTTCAGCTTCAGCATCAGTCCTTCCAATGAATATTCAGGTCTGATTTCCTTTAGGATGGACTGGTTGGATCTCCTTGCAGTCAAAGGGACACTCAAGAGTCTTCTCCAACACCACAGTTTAAAAGCATCAATTCTTTGGTGCTCAACTTTCTTTATGGTCCAACTCTCACATCCATACATTACTACTGGAAAAACCATAGGTATGACTAGATGGACCTTTGTTGGCAAATGTCTCTGCTTTTTAATATGCTGCCTATGTTGGTCATAGCTTTTCTTCCAAGGAGGAAGTGTCTTTTAATTTCATGGCTGCAGTCACCATCTGCAGTGATTTTGGAGCCCCCCAAAATAAAGTTTCTCACTGTTTCCATTGTTTTCCCATCTACTTGCCATGAAGCAATAGGACCAGATGCCAAGAGCTTGGTTTTTTGAATTGAGTTTTAAGCCAGCTTTTTCACTCTCTTTTACTTTCATCAAGAGGCTCTTAAGTTTCTCTTCACTTTCTGCTGTAAGGGTAGTGTCATCTGCATATCTGAGGTTATTGATATTTCTCCCAGGAATTTTGATTCCAGCTTGTGCTTCATCCAGCCCAGTATTTTGTATGATGTACTCTGCATATAAGTTAAATAATCAGGGTGACAATATACAGCCTTGACGTACTCCTTTCCCGATTTGGAACCAGTCTATTGTTCCATGTCCAGTTTTAACTGCTGCTTCTTAACCTGGTACAGATTTCTCAGGAGGGAGGTGAGGTGGTCTGGTATTCCCATCTCTTTCAGAATTTTCCACAGTTTGCTGTGATCCACACAGTTAAAGGCTTTGGCGTAATCAATAAAGCAGAAGTAGATGTTTTTCTGGAATTCTTTTGCTTTTTCATTGATCCAATGGATGTCAGCAATTTGATCTCTGCTTCCTATGCCTTTTCTAAACCCAGCTTGAACATCTGGAAGTTCATGGTTCATGTACTGTTGAAGCCTGGCTTAGAGAATTTTGAGCATTACTTTGCTAGCATGTGAGATGAGTGCAATTGTGTGGTAGTTTGAGCATGCTTTGGCATTGCCCTTCTTTAGTATTGAAATGAAAACTGACTTTTCCAGTCCTGTGGCCACTGCTGAGCTTTCCAAATTTGCTGGCATATTGAGTGCAGCACTTCCACAGCATCATCTTTTAGGATTTGAAATAGCTCAACTGGAATTCCATCACCTCACTAGCTTTGTTTGTAGTGATACTTCCTAAGGCCCACTTGACTTCACATTCCAGGATGTCTGGCTCTAGGTGAGTTATCATACCATCATGGTTATCTGGGTCATGAAGCTCTTTTCTGTACAGTTCTTCTGTATTCTTGCCACCTCTTCTTAATATCTTCTGCTTCTGTTAGGTCCATAGCATTTCTGTCCTTTATTGTGTCCATCTGTGCATGAAATGTTCCCTTGGTATCACTAATTTTCTTGAAGAGATCTCTGGTCTTTCCCATTCTATTGTTTTCCTCTTTTTTTTTGCATTGATCACTGAGGAAGGCTGTCTTATCTCTCCTTGCTGTTCTTCAAAATGGGTATATCTTTCTTTTTCTCCTTTGCCTTTAGCTTCTCTTCTTTTCTCAGCTATTTGTAAGGCCACCTCAGACAACCATTTTGCCTTTTTGCATTTCTTTTTTCTTAGGGATGGTCTTGATCACTGCCTCCTGTACAATGTCACCAACCTCCATCCATAGTTCTTCAGGCACTCTATCAGATATAATCCCGTGAATCTATTTGTCATTTCTACTGTATAATCATAAGGGATTTGATTTAGGTTATACCTGAATGGTCTAGTGGTTTTCTCTACTTTCTTTTTTTCCCTACTTTCAATTCAAGTCTGAATTTGGCAATAAGGAGTTCATGATCTGAGCCACGGTGAGCTCCCAGTCTTGTTTTTGCTGACTGTATAGAGCTTCTCCATCTTTGGCTGCAAAGAATATAATCATGAAATTTCCATAATTTCACCCAAATTATACATCTCGGTGGTAGGCAAAAAGAGCAGGAATTATTTCCCAAGTATTTCAGACAGAGAAAAATTAGGTCCTTGGGGAAGTTTCTTTTCTAATCACATGTGATTTGTGGTCACTAAAAACCCATCTAGTTTGTGTGTAACAGTCATGTCTCTATAGAGAAACAGAACCAGCAAGATGTATATAGAAACACAGAGAGAGACTTATTCTTAGGGATTGGTGCATGGAGTTCTGGAGGCTGAGAAGTCCCATGATCTGCCATCTGTAATTCGGAGGCCCAGGGAAGCAAGTAGTGTAGTTCCTTTCCAAACCCCAAGGCTGGAGGGCCGTGGGAGCCAATGATGTAAGACCTAGTCAAATACACTGGCCTGAGAACCAGGAGCGCTGATGTTTGAGAGCAGGGGGAGAGGGGTGTTTCAGCCCCGGCAGACAGCTCAAGCCTTCCCTTCCTAAGCCTTTTTGTTCTCTTCAGGCCCTCAAGGGGATACGTGATGCCCATAAGCACTGGGGAGGGCCATCTACTTTACTCCGTCTACTAATTCAAATGCTAGTTTCTCCTGGAAGCACCCTCATCAGACACAACCAGAAATAATGTTTTACCAAGTAGCAGGGTATCCCCTTAGCCCAGTCAGACTGACAGATGAAAAGAACCATCATGACATGTTTTATGAAAATTCAGATGCTAGTAATGGTAAATACAAAAGTAGCAATTCACCCTGGCATCAATCCCAAGATAGCTTACACAGAGAAAACCATCCCATGTCAGCCTGCATGTGCAAATAGAGGAAAGTGAAGAGAAGGAAAGGCAAAAAAGATGAAGAACATAAATCAATCAATCACATAAAGAGCAAAATTCTTTCAACTTTTGATGTGTAAAGCTTCCAGAACTATCTTGTACTGCTGTCCAATAGAACCTTCTATGATGATGTGCAGTATTTAGTATTTGAAATGTGGTTAGTCCAACAGAGGAACAGAATATTTATTTCAATTTTAATTAATTTAAAATTAAATTTAAATATCCTCATTGAATATGGGGGCTTCCCTTGTGGCTCTGATGGTAAAGAATCCACCTGCAATGCAGGAGACCCAGGTTCAATCCCTGGGTCAAGAAGTTTCCCTGGAGAAGGGAATGGAAACCCATTCCAGTATTCTTGCATAGAGAATCCCATGGACAGAGACTGGCAGGCTATTGTCCATGGGGTCACAAAGAGTCAGACATGACTGAGCAACTAACATTTTCACTTTCATGTGGATATGGGCTGCTATATTAGTCAATACTAAATAATGTGCTAACCATCGGACAATTCACTCATCTCCCATGCTAGTAAGGTTATGCTTAAATCTTGCATGCTAGACTTCAGCATTATGTGAATCAAGAACTTCCAGATGTCCAAGCTGGATTTAGGAAAGGAAGAGGAACCAGAGATCAGACTGTGAACATTGGCTGGATCACAGAGAAAGCTAGGGAACTCCAGAAAAAACATCTATCTCTGTTTCATCGACTATGCCAAAGACTTTGACTGTGTGGTTCATAATAAGTGGAGAGCTCTTAAAGAGATGGGAATACCAGATCATCTTACCTGTCTTTTGAGAAACTGTACGTGGGTCCAGAAGCAACAGTTATAACCCTGTATGAAAAAACTAATTGGTTCAAGATTGACAAAGGAGTACAACAGGGCATCTGCTGTCACCCTGTTTGTTTAATCTATATGCTAAGCACATCAAATGCTGGGCTGGATAAGTTACAAGCTGGAATCAAGACAGGTGGGAGAAACGTCAACAACCTCAGATATGCAGATGATAGCACTCTAACAGAAGAAAGCAAAGAGAAACTAAAGAGCCTCTTGATGAGGGTGAAGGAGAGAGTAAAAGAGCCAGCTTAAAACTAGATATTAAAAAAAACTAAGACTGTGGCATCCGGCCCCATTACTTCACGGCAAATAGAGGGGGAAAAGGTGGAAGTAGTGACAGATATCCTCTTCTTGGGCTCTAAAATCACTGTAGATGGTGACTGCAGCCATGAAATCAGAAGACGACCGCTTCTTGGCAGGAAAGCTATGGCAAACCCAGACAGTGTGTTGAAAAGCAGAGACATTCCTCTGCCGACAACAGTCCATATAGTCAAGGCTATGGTTTTCCCAGTGGTCACATACAGTTGTGACAGCTGCCATAAAGAAGACAGAGAGAAGAAGAATTGATGCCTTCGAACTGTGGGGCTGGAAAAGATTCCTGAAAATCCCTTGGACAGCAAGGAGATCAAACCAGTCAATCTTAACAGAAATCATTCCTGAATACTCATTGGAAGGACTGATGTTGAAGCTGAAATTCCAGTATTTTGGTTATCTGATGTGAACAGCTGACTTACTGGAAAAGTCCCTGATGCTGGGAAAAATTAAGGGCAGAAGGAGAAGAGGGCGTCAGAGGATGAGATGGCTGGATGGTATCACCAGTGCAATGGACATGAACTTGGGCAAACTTCGGGAGATGGTGAGGGACAGAGAGGCCTTGCATGCTGCAGTATATGGGGTCACAAAGAGTCGGACACGACTGGGCGACTAAACACCAACATTGGCCAGTACAGGTCTAAAAGCTAAAAGGGAATTTGTTTTCTCTTGTGCCCACAGGGGTCTGGGCCAGAGTAGTTCTAGAGACACCAAATGGTAAAGAGAGCACAAAACGAAACATCAGAAAACATGTATTCCCGTCCTGTTCGCTCCATGAGCTTGAGCAAGCCACTTGGCCCGTTGTTTCCTACCTGTGAGTGGGGTGGGTAACTGGCCCCTTTGATGGATTGCATAATTCTCCAAATGAGGTTACCAACAAGAAAATCTGACACTGTTGTTCAGTCATTCATGGGTAAGGTACTACTGTTCATTAACTGAGGGAGTCCAAAAAGGGAAAGCAGGAAGAAAAGGTCTGACTTAATTAGCTCTCTTAAACCAGGTTGCCTGCAAGTAAACCGTGAGATTTCCATACTGGTGGTATACTAAGAACTGCTCCTAGAGGAAACCAGGAAGAGACCAGGAAGCAGGACAGAAAAGGGGAGAAAGATAAAGTGCCGGCCTTTAGCCTGACCCCCAGGAAAGCTCTGGAGTGTGAATTATAGCTCAGAGTTTGTCTCAGCTATAGGCAAAGGAGCTGGACTTTCACAGCTCTCACTCATGACCTAGGGGCTGCCCTGGAGGATATAAACTTCCCAGTGCTTTCAGCTGTGTGTGGGTGTGTTTGTGTGTGTGTGTGTGTGTGTGTGTGTATGTGTATGTCTGTTCCCTAGCACACACATTAGCACAGATGCCATGGGCAGTTTTCAGTAGCCAATGTACAGGCAAGAAAGTCATCAGGGACTGGCCAGGGGAGGGGTATAAAGATGTGGGAAAGGGACCCCAGGGGTCTGGAGCCCCAGGCAAGAAGTGATCCATTAACTAACAAAACAATGGACAAAGGAGACTAGACAGAGCGCCTAGAAATGAATAAAATCTCTACATAAAACTACTTACCATGTGACTAGAAAGAGCATTTATGTCTAACAATCAGGTGTGTGCTAGATAAATGTTCTAAGGCTTTTAAGCTTTCCATCTTTTTGGTTAAATTTTCCATATACCAGAAAAGAAATAAAATGTTTTGGATTTTTAAAGAAAAGTCACTTTGTTTTTCTAGCTCTTAATACAAAGATATTTTATCAATTCAGGAAAGAATATGAAGTTTAAAATTAGATATACTACAGACAAGTCAAACTTGAATGGCCTGTCTGCTAAGCACATTGTTTCTGTCCTCTAAATTTCACCTTCAACCTAAAGCAGCTATGCTTCCACAGTGTTCTGTTTTCTTTCTTTTTCCTTAATTAAAAGAATTGTTGCCAGGAAATAACGGAAACTGCCCTGACCTATTCTCCTGGCCCAATGCTTAAATTTTTTTTCCTACCTCACACTTTGATACCGTATTACCTTATTCCTAAGTTCACTTTCTCCTCCAACACTTTAGATAAAGAATTCAACATTATAATATTTTTTCTCTAATATTCTCGTATATTCCTTTAAGAACTATATGTTGTAAAGAGGTCATCTTTATATTCATACATCTTTTTCACAGATTTATACTTTAAAACTACAAACAAAAATGGGAGCAATGACGATTTTACAACAATTGGTCATAGAGCCTAACAGTTTTTCAGTTACTTTTAAGATGGAAATAAAAATGAAATACACATATTCATTTAAACAATATCAGCAATGCTTAAAGGTTTTCATTGCTCGAAAAGCAGACTTTAATATCTGATATGTATGATACACTCAATTGCAAGGAATATTTGACCTGAAAAATTATCTTAAGTATTAAGTTTATTCAATATAAGAACTGTGTCACTGCATATTTTAAAAATATTTCCCCAGAAAATCAAGAAAAATTCTAGTATATAATTTCTATTTTTCTGTTTTCTATATAATTTCTATTTTTCTGATGGCTTCATAAAATGTTTGCTCCAAGGGAGGAAAAAATAATAGGCTCCAGAATATTTTTTTTTAATCACACTTGAGCTAACTCTTTACAAAGAATATATCAACATTGGTAGAGTAATAATAAGCAAAATAATAACAGATCTTATAACTGATATTAAAAACATTCATTCAGTTCAGTTGCTCAGTCATGTCCGACTCTTTGTGACCCCATGGACTGCAGCACACTGGGCATCCCTATCCTCACCAGCTCCCTGAGCTTGCTCAGACTCATGTCCATCGAGTCGATGATGCAATCCAACCATCTCATCCTCTGTCGTCCCCTTCTCCTCCCGCCTTCAATCTTTCCCAGCATCAGGGTCTTTTCCAATGAGTCAGTTCTTTGCATCAGGTGGCCAAAATATTGGAGTTTCAGCTTTAGCATCAGTCCTTCCAATGAATATTCAGGACTGATTTCCTTTGGAAATTTCATTTGGTTGGATCTCCTTGCTGCCCAAGGGACCCTCAAGAGTCTTCTCCAACACCAATTCAAAAGCATCAATTCTTCAGCACTCAGCTTTGTTTATAGTCCAACTCTCACATCCATACATGACTACTGGAAAAACTATAGTTTTGACTAGACAAACCTTTGTTGGCAAAGTAATGTCTCTGCTTTTTAATATGTTATCTAGGTTGGTCATAGCTTTTCTTCCAAGGAGTAAGCATCTTTTAATTTCATGGCTGCAGTCAGTGATTTTGGAGCCCAAGAAAATAGTCTGTCACTGTTTCCATTGTTTTCCATTGTTTTCTGGTGCCATGAAATGATGGCACCAGATGCCATGATCTTAGTTTTCTGAATGTTGAGTTTTAAGCCACCTTTTTCACTCTCCTCTTTCACTTTCATCAAGAGGCTACTTAGTTCTTCTTTGCTTTCTGCCATTAAAGGTGGTGTCATCTGCATATCTGAGGTTATTGATATTTCTCCTGGCAATCTTGATTCCAGCTTGTGCTTCATCCAGCCCAGCATTTCTCATGATGTACTCTGCGTATAAGTTAAATAAGCAGGGTGACAATATACAGCCTTGACGTACTCCTTTTTTCCCCAATTTGGAACCAGTCTGTTGTTCCATGTCCAGTTCTAACTCTTGCTTTCTGACCTGCATACAGGTTTTTCAAGAGGCAGGTCAGGTGGTCTGGTATGCCCATCTTTTTCAGAATTTTCCACAGTTTCTTGCGATCCACACAGTCAAAGGCTTTGGTATAGTTAATAAAGCAGAAGTATTTTTTTTTTTCAGGAACTCTCTTGCTTTTTCGATGATCCAGTGGATGTTGGCAATTTCATCTCTGGTTTCTCTGCCTTTTCTAAATCCAGCTTCAACATCTGGAAGTTCACGGTTCACGTACTGTTGAAGCCTGGCTTAGAGAATTTTGAGCATTACTTTACTAGCATGTGAGATGAGTAGTTCCAGGTATTTCTTGACTTTCTACTTTAAAAAAAACTTTCATTATTTTACCATAAATGTCACAAGCAAAAGTCAATGCAGCATCCAAAAATATACAAATATGATTCTTTACCTGCATTGATTTTTCAGCAAATTGACTGTTTTAACCAGCTCCAAATATCCTTAAAGCTTCTTAATTTCCTTCATAATTTTCCTATCCAAATTTTAACTATTATATCCAATATTTTGCCACTTTAGCTTTGTCCATCAGCTTTACTATCCCAGGTCCTGACTACACCACTTGCTTTCACAATACTCATATACCTAAGAAAAACCATCTACCAAACTGTGGGATAAATAATAGGGATAGTAAGATACATATTGTATAGGCCTTTCATTTTGGAGTCATAAGGTCATGAATAAAAAGGATGGGTCGCAGTAGATCCTACCTAAAGATATAGAACTATTGGGAAATTTAAACATATTCTTTAAAAAGGCACAGCTTTTGAATGACAAGTTAACCTCCCCTTCACACACATGCACAAATACAAGACTAACTGGTATATGAGAAAAAATATGTTCAACCTCACTCAGAATTTTAAAAATTAGACATAATTTCTTTAACCTTCAGCCTGGCACAGATCAAAAAGTTTTAAAGTACAAAAGATTAGAAAAAGTGAAGGGAAATAGGCACTCTCATACCGTTCTGTTCAGAATATAAATTTGGCAGCTTCATAGTTTTAGATACTAATATTCCTTTTTCCAGAAGTGTCTCTATTAGGAATCTGCCTTACAGATAAACTCACAAAACTATATCATGGTATATTTATAAGCACATTCATCTTGTTATCTGTATAATACCTAAAATAAATAAAACCCAAACTACAGATACATATTATATTATGTAGTATATATACTCTGTACATAATACATATTATAGTTTGAATATAATTTATAGTGTATATACACTAACTGTATACTATATGAATAGATACACTGTCTATATCAATAGTAGATACATAGATATGACCATATTTACATATGGTTAAGATGTATAGCTGGAATACATATTATGTCATATTTTTAGATAATGCCTAAAAATGCATCTGGAAGGTGACTTTAGGGAGAGACAGTAAGCCTAATTTTTTTATATTTATGTTCCATTTAAACATCCAGCATGTGTGTTTAATTTTTATTTAAAAATGAAAACTCAAAAACAATTCTGGAAGTAGTAACAGAACACTAAGAAGAGGTAGGACTCAGTCATTCACTCTCCATAATTATTAACGGCTGTGATACCCAGTCTCTGTCAGAATAGTCTTCCCCAGGGTTTCCTAGGACATGGAGTTGTCTGGCAATTAACTAATGTCCAATAATGATTTGTAAATTAGTAGATTCATCACATGTGCAGCTTCTGCCACCAAATTAATGGTTTGTTTAACAAATGGCTGATGTCTCCATTAGAGGCTCTTGTGTTTCTAAATAGCATTTGTTGCGTTTGGCAAGTGCCCTGGCATGGGTGTTTGCTGACTGGCACTGCTGGATCCCTACAACAGCGTACATATGCTCTATGGTGGAGAGCAGTATCAGAAGACGGGTGAGAGAAGGCCCCAGATTCTGAAAGTTCAGAGGGGTTCAGCTGCAGACAAAACCTATGGTTTAACTTTCTTCCCCTTGTTGGTCTGCCACTGCTACCCATTCATCCATCCATCAGGTGTTCAGCGAGCCTACACTGTGTACAGATAAAGTTCTGGGTACGAGAAAAGACTAAAATCAATGTAAAGCCTGCCTCCTGGAGCTGACATCCTACTAAAATAATGGATAAAATAAGAAATTAAAAAATAGTTCATTTAGACCATGTTTGATGGTGATAAATATGTGAAAAAAATAGAACAAGGGAAGGGGTTCAGTTTTATGGTCAAGAAAGTCCTCCCTGAGAAGGTGATCTCCAAGAGAAGATCTGAAGGAGGTGATGGAGCAAGCCTGAAGGTAAGTGAGAGGAAGGCGGTTCCAGGTGGTTTAAACAAGGAGACAAGCCCTTCCATGAGAGTGTGCCTGGAAACCTGGGGAACAGTAAGGAAGTGATTACGCCGCCAGATGAGGTGAGAAAAGATACTTGGCTGGATGAAGTAAGCCCACACTAGGTAAGGCCTTTTAAGTCATCATAGGGCCTTGGGCTTTTCCTCTAGGCCAAATGGGAAGACATTGAAAGTCTGAGCCATGAAGCAACTTGACATGACCTACATTTTTTAAGAATCACTCCTGCTCAATGGTTCCCAAGTGGGGGCAATTCCCCCACCACCACCACTTTGGCAACATCTGGGGGCATCACTGATGGCATGACTTGGAGCAGGGAGGTGTGTGCTACCAACAACTAGTGAATAAAGATGCTGCCAAGCATCCTACGACTCCCTGCAACAAAGACTGATATGACCCAAAGTGTTAATCAGTGCCCAGGTTGAGAAAAGTTGTGCAGGGCTATGAGCAGAACAGAGGGCAGGCAGGGGAGAGACCAAGAGGCAAGAAAAATATCAAAAAGATGTAAGCAAGATCACAAAGTATGGCTTGGACAAGCTGATGGAGGCTCTGAGAAGCGGTTAGTTCCTAAATGATTTGAGCGTAGATTCTATACGACTTGTAAATGGACGGACGTAAGGTACAATAGAAAGGAAGGAGACAGTGGTGAGGGTGAGGTTTTCAGTCTTATTCTGCCTTTTGAAACTTGTCCTCTCTTATCCTTGTTTTCTTCATTCACCGCATGTCATGAACCGCCCCCCTACCTTCCCCATCGATGCTACCATGATCTGTGTCCACATCATGGCTTTTAACTTTTATCCTCAGTGTCACACTTCATTTCACACCCTTCCCATTCCTCAAACACTGTGCTAGACCTTGCCTGCTTAGTCCATACCCAGATGGCAACATCAGTTTTCATTATATCACACTGTTGATCCGAGGACTTAGTTCTCCCTATCAAGTTAGTTCCCCATATCGATTCCCCGTATCAATGGTGCAATAAAAACTCAGTTAACTTCTAAACTTTCTCTTTTATTCACCTTCCATTCCAAGGACATTGGCTTACCAAGTCCTGCAGGAAACCTCATGTCACTCTCTCCTTCTGGAATTTCCTCTCCTTAAATTACCTCTAAAATCATTTTGAAAGCCCAACTGTTAAAAAAACTATCTGGCTCAATCAATGCCTATCCCTTTCTACAATGGCTTCCATGTTTAAGCCTGAATAATTCTGTTCATACTTCTGCCGGGAAGTAAGCTAGATGACTGTTTAGTGGGCTCCTTTGAAAATTATTGTTCCACTGATTTATCTGTATGTGCTAGGACATTCTGTAAGTTTCATAAAGAAAAAACAATTATATATTTTGTTCCCTTTATACCTTTTCCTGAGATTCTACATATTAATAGAGCTGCTGCCCACACAGGAGAAATTAATTAAATGCTTTGACTTACTGACTAATGAAAGAAATGTTGATATATTTATCATGTAAGAACATTTGGTATAATGCAAAAACTGCAAAAGGCACACGGTTGGATAAATGACATAAAATATGCCTACTTAAGGCTCACTTTCTCTTTTAAAACAATAAATTTTCCACCAAAAGAAATAAGAACACAACGTCAAGAGAAGCAGAAATGTAGTTACTGAGTGGAATGCTCAAGACGGCCGATGGGGAATATTGATGGAAGAGGACAGCTCATAATAAAAGTATCGGCATTGTATTAATATTTTCACTGTGGGTATTACCTGGCCAAATGGCTAACCAGAAGGCCTGCAGGGACAAGTCGATAAAGACGGTGAAATGCCAATCAGATTGCTCTAGTCTTTTTCTCCATTGCCCTCAATGGTTTCTGTGGGCACAATGGCAGCAGGCATTCTGTGTCAGCAGGAGGATAACCTCGGGGCTCACACAGCTGGTCACCTCCAGAGGTAACACTCAGCCTCAGACACGGAGATAATCCTGCTGATAACCTGGCTTCCTCTCCTCCAGTTATCCAGTCCTTCGGTCCTTCGCCTGCCTCTGCCACTCACTGCAAAGTCCACCCCTCGGCATTGTCATCACTACTCCCTTTGCTCCTTTATAGTCTATTGTGAACACAGCAGCCAAGGAACAAAATAGAAGTTAGATCTCTTCACTCCTGCTCAGAACCTCCCAACGGCTCCATCTCACTTGTAAGGACACAAGACAAAGTCCTTATAATCACCTCCTAGTTCTTACAGGATCTTGACGCCTGTTATTTCTCTAATCTCATCTCTGACCACACCCCCTCACTCACTCTGCTCCAACCCCCTCGACCCTCTGGGTGTTCTGCCAGCACACCCAGTATGCCCAGAGTCAAGGCTTCTGTCATTGCTGTTCCTTCTGCTTAAAATGCTCTTCTACCAAATTACTCACTTCAACCTGGGTGACTTTGACCTTCTCTGCTCATTCTATTTAAGTTGTACCTCCCCCAGTATTCCTCATCTCCTGGCCCTATTTTTCCATATAGCACCTGCTAACATCTGAACTGCAACATGACATTCATTGTTATTTACTGCCTTCCTCCACTAAAATATAAGCTCCAGAGGGCAGAGATTTTCTTTTGTGTTTTCTTCACTCCTGTACCTTCAGTATCAGGAACAGTGTCTGATGGGTACTCAAAAAGTAGTTGAATAGATGTTACCTGTGGTGTCAGGACCTATGACTATGCTTGTGTATTTGCACACACATTCATGTGCATACACCCACATACACACACCCAGAGTCAAGCACACATATAACTTGGGATTACAGAAGCACTGATGGAAGGATAAGGGCCTTCAAAAACCTCCGTCTTCTCCTCCTGCTCTTGGTTTTGCACTGTTTGCTCCTGACTTCAAAGGCTGTGGAAATTGACCTGCACAGAAGACAAAATGACCCAACTCTCCCTCTGTTGACTCACTGAAGGCAAACTCCGCTCCCCAAACGCCCAAGTTTTCCACTCACTCACATCTCTAACTTTGCAAAGCCTGAAATTTCAAGCCTTTGCAACCAGAGATCCAAATAGCAGCCCCATCTACTTGATAAAAAGAAATAACTGGCTTTATCTCTGATAGGGTTCAGAATTGACTTTTATGCATTAGTCATTCAACCTTGAATTGAATTTTGACAGACTCTGCAGTGTATTAAATTGCTCCCGCAAGGATGAGAAGTATACATTCCTTATTAAATGTGTAACAGAACTCAATAATGCCTGTCATTTTCCACTGCAGAGATGAACTTGAATTAAAGAAGAATTAATTCGACTAACTTAAGCAGAAGTCTAATACCAAGTTTATTTCAGTTAAGGTAGAAGACAAATAAATCAAATTCCTATGCAAAGCTCTGTAGTAGTTCAAACAATAATCTTATTCAAAATGATGGCTGGAAGTATGTCAGCATCAAGAATTTTATGAATCCTTTACAGCCCAGAGAAATGTTTAGATGAATGGCATATGTTAAAAAGAAGTGAACTATATTTTCAGAAAGGATATATAGTTGCAGAAATGAACTTGCCCTTAAGACAGCTCTGCTGTATACTCCTGGGAAAAATGGACAGCTGGGGCACATGTGGAGCAGGCCTGTAACACTTACCGAGCACCTGTTATGAACACCTCAGTACTTCCCTTTATCATATGAATCCTGTTACAATTCCCTCTTATTTCTCCTTTTGTGTCTAATTATGCCTTTGCTTTCTGTAAGACTGTGCAGATGTATGACTCACAACGCCCCCACCTAAACAGTCCTTATTTCCCCTTAGGTCATCTCACCATTCATTATGCCTTGCCATTTGTAGATTTCAGTCTAATTTCATCATTTATGCATTTTCCATCTCCCATAACACCACACATGCATGCACATCAATGGAGGGTCATGATTCATCTTTCCTTCCTTATTTGACCTGATGGATTACTATTACAGAGAACTGGTCTTGGGCAATGTTTTGAGACAGCTGTTTTTGGCTTTTCTCAAAACTCTTCTTTCCCTTATTTGAGTTTTTCCCACTCCCTCAAAGTGCCAACAACCTTCACAATCTCCCAGCTGTCCAGCACTGTCATTGCTTTTAAACCAGGCCTGCAACCTGAAGGTATTAATCTGAGTCCCCTATCCTTGTCTTCATCCTACTCTACAAAAGAGCATATCTGTTCTGTGTCCTAGTCCCTCTATGCCGTTGGCTCTAATTAACCTAAACCTGTCAACATCAAATGATTAAGACTTTTCATCCAAGCAAAATATCCGTAAGTTTATAGGCAATCATATAAGCAGTAAATAACCCCATAGGGAGGGAAAAAAGAAAAGAAAAAACAAGTCTGATAATACCAATCAAGACAGCAGAGGTCAATCAGAAGCCATTTGGGAACCAAGGTGCTAGTGGTCAAGAAATCACCTGCCAATGCAGGAGAGATAAGAGACATGGGTTTGATCCCTGGGTGGGGAAGATCCCCTGGAGGAAGGCCTGGCAACCCACTCCAGTATTCTTGCCTGGCGAATCCCACGGACAGAAGAGCCTGGTGGGATACAGTCCATAGGGTCTCAAAGAGTCAAATACAACTGAAGTGACTTAGCATGCACGAGCCTTCAATCAGTTATCAAACCACATCTCCAGATAACTGCCAATCCACCTCCTTACTGGACCAGCCTCAGCACACTCACATCAGTGCTCCCTGTCAGCATTATTTGAAGGCATTTCATCATCCAGAGCCCACCTCCAGGTCCTTAGTTCCTTCCATGTCCCTGTTACCTAACTCAACAAGTCAGACTTTCAGAGGCATGTGTAGAAAATATCTGATGTCAGGCGAACATCACTGCCACATTCACTCTAACTCAAAACAGGACTGCTACTAAGTCCTGATTAGGAGAAAGCATGAGCTTGGGATTCCAACCCATGCCTAACTGTCCTGCTGAACTTCTGAGAGTGACTTACCCTTGGAGTCTCAATTCTTGGACTTTTCCCAGCTGTTTGGACCCCCTGGGCTTTTCTGAGCCCCCTAACGCAACTATTTGCCTGCTTTGCACTACCCTTTGGGTACTAAGTTCTGTTTGGACCTTCTAACACCTAAAGAGTAGGTTTTTTCCTACCCCAATCATTCCAGAACTTGCCCTTCACTTAATAGGTAAAATCTGCTTGTGGTTTTTGATCCCTCCAAATCTATCAGTCTCACTGTAGTTAAGGAAGTACTATACCCTGCTAGTTCCAGACAGAATAGTCTCATCTTCTTTACCAGGGTCCACTACCATCTAGTCAAAGTTCATGACATAATATCTTCTCCACTCTGTCCATCTCATTTTCCTATGATCTTCCAGGTGCTCTACTATGGATACTATACTGAGAATAGAAATCAGTCCTTTTCTTCTGAAGTGAGTCTGAAGATTATAATAATGGCCTGGGCACTTGGTCAAATGGCATTAATCCTTACAGACAATTCCTATCCAATTCAGTCAGCCTTGGTCAGTGATAGAGTGCTGAGAACTGGTAAAGAAGAAGTATGTAAAGATAATATTTGTTCATTTTTAAAAAGTGATCTTAGGGGCTTCCCTGGCAGTTCAATGGTTAAGAATTTACCTTGCAATGCAAGGGACACCAGTTTGATCCCTGGCCCAGGAAGATGCCACACACCACAGGGTAACGAAGCCCATGTGCCACAACTACTGAAGCCTGCCAGCCCTAGAGTCTGTGCTCTGCAGCAAAAGAAGCCATCACAATGAGACACCCACACACTGCAACTAGAGAGTAGCCCCTACCAGCCATGAGAAACCCTGTGCATGGCAACAATGACCTGGAGCAGCCAAAATAAATAAATATATATATTTTAAAAAGTAATCTGAAGATTTATCCAAAAAATTGTTCAAAAGTATAGGGCTAGGTGAGCATAATTAAATGCCATGCCCATCCAAAAGCAAAACCCGATGAATCGTGTATTACCTTATATTCTATGTATCTTTATTCTCTTCAAGGTACTTTCCAATAACCACCTAGTAAAATTTCCACCCCGACTCACTGATCCAGAATATATCCACAATCTGATCTTGAGAAAAGTGTCCATGGACAAGGACACTTCCTGACATATCCAGCTCATAGGGCTGAGTCCCATAAGGGTGTTCTCTCCCCTGGGTCTGCCACCTCACAAGCAGTGCAGGTGATCACAAGCTATTTGTCTTTATTTCCAAAGCACTCTGGGAGATCAGAAGAGATGAGAATTGATTAATGCGCTCTATGAAAAGTTCAATAACTGTTTAATCACAGCTTGGAAATAAAGCAATGCTTCTGATCTTTTACAAATTAATTTAACGTTGCATTAAAAATAAAATAGGCTGTAAATTGTGCTGTGCAGGAATAATCAATGGCTCATTATCTTTGCTTCTAGCAAAATGTACTGATTCTTTTAAACTCATTAATGAGCAGTATCGGGCAGTACACAGCTGCAAATGTGCTCAAGTATTATTGATCCTACATCTATAAAACTAATCTCATCTGGGCAGAATTTATGAGCAATAATAATGCAAACTCTTCTCAGTTTATACTAAAGAAATAAAGAAGAAAATTCATGTGCATAAGGCAAGATTCTAAGATCACTGGGGAGAAACAATTTCTGAGCCCTTATTCCATTCTGCTGCCAGCACATCACAGCACTTAATCACTGTTAAACATAAATCTAATAAGATATCATCAGTGGTGACCAATCAAATGTTAACAGAGTTTTTCCATACAACCAAACCATTATAATAATTCCATAATTTGGATTGATATTACCACTTTCTTTAGATGTTCCTAGGACATTATGTGCAAATTAGCAATAAGTTTATTTCCATATTATATTTTACGACATAATGCTTACAAATATTTTTCTACTAAAATAGAATCAGAGGTAGATTGCTTTCACTGTCCAACTTTGCAAAATATGTGTTGTCCATGTGTCCAGCTGCCTGTTGGACATCTCCCTCTTGAAGTTCCTTTAAAGCTCCTCAAACCTATCGGGTCCAAACACTGTGGGCCAGCTCCTGGGGAGGGAGGGTAGTGATGGAGTCTTAGCACCTACCTTATCCTGGATGCTAGGATGTGGAGAGAAGGCAGAACTGACCCTTGTAGCTTCTTTAGAGAAAGAATGGTGGGAGACTAGAGAATCCCCCACAAAGAGAAGAGGAGAGTGGAAAATGGCAATTTAACCACTCCACCACGTACCAGATATTTACTTTCTATTTTCATTGCTGCAAACTAGAAGTAAAACTCAACTATTTTCAGGTGACACCAGGGACTCCTTTACAGTGAAATTCTAAGTAATCACCAAAGTATGTATCATAAAAGGGGGACGTTCTGCTTAAAGCTGCCAGAATGGCTCCCTCCCATGCTTTTGCAAAACTTCACCAACTTGGCTGAGCCAAGACTGCAAAGATTTCACATCCTCCTTTTACTAACTACCCTCATCTATCTCCAGCAGCAGGAACAAGAAATAACACAAGTGTGTAGAAATTGCCAATGTTTGCTAAGTCTCTCTAAAACTGTATCTTGAAATTTCAAACAACCAATCATGATGCACCTTCAGGGGGGCTAAGACTTCTGCCACCAACACTAGCAGCCTCCTGAACAGAAGCTCAGGGAGAAAAGTACAACATGATCTCTTTTCTCGGCATTTCAAATCTCCAGTATGCAGATAAGCACTACCGCGTCCAGCAATGGTTAAGAAACGATGTGACAGATCTCAGCCCCTTTCCTTATGGGGTGTTTAACTCTAACGGCATGTTCTTGCCCACTGCTAATTTTATTATACAACTACAGACAAAACCTCACTCCCAACACGTCCTCAGAGATTGCTGAACTTTCCATCAACTGTCCAACAGATTCGGGGCCAGATGAGGTCAACACTCAATCATACTTGGCAACTGTGATTCCAAAAACTGCCACATTTCTCAGGAATGGACTCAAAGGAAGGCAAATTCAGAGGGTGAATGAGGCCAAAAGCAGGACCTGAGATAAGACAGTAAGTCCAAACCAGAGGCTGCTCACCTTCTCTCAGAGGTGGAGCCATCCCTCAGCTAATCCAGGAGGGGGCAGCAGAGTGACAGCCCGAATCTAGTGATTCTGAGGGGCACATCCAGGAGATGGAAGAGGTTTCTCTTTTTTCACCTGCTAGCTCCCAAGACCAAGCCATCTTTGCCACTTTCAGTGCTTGAATGTGTCAGGCTCACAGGTAAGGAAACCATTAGCCAGTGGGAGTTTCTGAGGTCATATATACTTGCAAGGATTGTTGACCTAATCATAAGCTATTTTCTTATATTTTGGCAGAGGCTAGAGTTTAATGTGGGCTTCCCTGGTGGCTCAGACGGTAAACTGTCTGCCTGTAATGCAGGTTGGGAAGATCCCCTGCAGAAGGAAATGGCAACCCACTCCAGTACTCTTGCCTGGAAAATTCCATGGACTGAGGAGCCTCATAGGCTACAGTCCATGGGGTCGCAAAGAGTCGGACACGACTGAGCGATTTCACTTTCACTTTCAGAGTTTAATGTGGATAACAAGTTCCAGAACAAGGGTTTAAGCTAAGTAACAGCTTTGAATTATAACATGTCTACAGCCCTTCTCAAACTTTAGAACGAATGAACATTACTTTCAAATAGTTTTTAAAGCTTAAGGGTGCAAGAAAAAGTGCTCAGCATCAAGAAGCATTAGGCAAATGCAAATCAAAGCCTCAGTGAGATACTTCATACTCACTAGGATGGCTGAAATCAAAACAATGGACAAGTGTTGACAAGCACGTAGAGAAACTGGATTGTAAAATGATGCAGCCACATTGGAAAATGGTATGGCAGTTTCTCAAAATGTTAAATACAGATGTACCATATGGCCAAGCAGTTCCATTCTTAGCTACATGTCTGTGTTTGTGGGCCATAACAAAAAACTCAGACTGGGTGGCATAAAGAACAGAAACAACTTACAGTTCTGGAAGTTCAAGACCAAGGTGCCAGCAGAGCTGGACTGTCTCAGGCCTCGGTCATTGGCCTGCAGGTGACTGCCCTCTTGCGGCCCCTTCACATGGCTGTTCCTCTGTGCATACACACCCCTCCTATATGTTCTAACTCCTTTTCTTATAAGGACACTGCTCAGATTGGATTAGGGCCCAACCTAAAGGCCTCATTTACACTTAATCACCTTTTTAAAGGCCTAATCTACAAATACAGTCACATTCTGAAGTACTGTCCCGAGGGTTAGGACCTCAACATATGAATATGGTGGACACAAATCAGGATAGAACATATGTCTACACCAAACCCATACATGAAGGTTCATAGCAGCGTTATCCACATCAGCCAAAAGAGGACGCAAATCAAATGTCCCCCAACTGATGCATGGGTAGAGCACAGTGTATCCAAACAATGGATTATTAAAGGGCAATCAAAAGAAATAAAGTACTGATTTATGCTACAACATGAATAAATCTTGAAAGTAAAAGGAGCCGGTCACAATAGGCCACATATTATTCCATTTATATGAATTATACAGAATAGACAAAGCTATAGAAATAGAAAGTCGATCAGCGGTTTCCAGGATCTGGACAGAGGCAGGTATGGAGAATGACTACTAATGGGTTCAGAGTTTCTTTGGGGAATGATATAAAGGTTCTGAAATTACTTACTGGTGGTGGTTGCCCAACGTTGTGAACATACTGAAAACCACTGAACTGTGTGCTTTAAACAGGTGAACTTTATGTTATGAGAGCTATCATTTAATAAATATGTCATTTAAATTAAACAATTTAAAAACAGTTTGGGGCCCAATTCCAGTTTCTGATTCAGGTTATCTGCAGAGGGTCCAGAAATAGCCATTTCAAACAAGTGTTTCCACCCCCAAAGCCTCTATTGGACTTTGAGAAATATTAATAGGCCAGAAAGTTGGTCATGTGGCTTCAGGAGGCTACCTTGAATGAGAGACCAGGGAACTTTTTAAAAAGCTGAAAACAGAAACCCTTGATTAAATTCTTTAGTCTTAGAGAGCTGATAGTCACCTTCAGGGTCACCCTGAGAAGAACTGAAATATCCAAACCTGCACTTGAACAGGTGGAAAGGGATAAGCTACAGCATCTGCCAAAATGAAACAGATGGCCCTTTGGGCCCTGGGTGTCCGGGGAAGACAGAGCTCTAATTCAGAGACTGTAAATTCAAGTGTTTGTTCACTGAGAATTTACACAAAACCAAATGCATACAGTCTAAACAGTAGAAATATTCGCACAGGAGAGGAATACGGACTCTTCCCTTCTCAGCTTTGGAAATAAAAGAAAAATTACGACATTCAGGGAACAGTACGAAAGATACTTTAAAAAGATGGCTCTGGATTTATCAACTATTATTGGATTCTTTTGGCTATTATTGAAACCATTTGCTGGCACAAATGCCAAGGTTTGAGACTGGCAGTCAGGTTAAATTTAAGATACAGGATTGAGAATTCTGTTCCTCTTTCTATAAAGAGAATAAGTATGCAGCTCCGAATATCTATACAAAAGTAATGATCACATTTCTTCCCAGCACATGTGTCTGATAGAAAGCTAAAGAAAGAATGGCCAAATTATACAACCTTTAAATATTATCATTAAAAAAGTGGGTAAACACCACCAAAAAACCAATTCACGGAAGACTTTTTCCAATTCTCAGTCAAAAAAACAAACCCTAAAGTTGTGGAGAGTACGATAGCCAGCCTCCAAGATGGCTCCTAGACAGCCTCCTGGTATTCAGCCGGTTGTATAGTCCCTTCCTACATCAACCAACAGAAGATAGCAGAAGTGATGGCACATCACGTCCAACGTTAGATTGTAAAAGTTATCACAGCTTCCAGCTTGGTCACTCTCTCTCTTGTATCACACACACGGTCTGGAGGAAGTCAATTGCCATCTCATCAGAAACCCTAGAGAGAAGCGTTTAAGAAAAGGAACTGGGGGAGACTTCCCTGATGGTCCAGTGGCTAAGGTTCTGTGTTCCAAATGCAGGGGGCTCATGTTCGATCCTTGGTCAAGGAAATAGATTTCACAGCCATAACTAAAGATCAAAGATCCTGCATGCAGCAACTGAGACCCGGCACAGCTAAATAAATAAATATTTACAACAACCAAGATATGGAGGCAATCTAAGTGTCCATCAACAGATGAACAGATTAAAAAAAAAAAAAAAAGAGGAACCGGGGATGGCTAGCAGCCATCATGGAGACATCATCCCACCCCAGACAAGCCCTCAGATGACTGCAGCCCCAGGCAACAGCTTGACGGCCAGCTTCCTAAGACATCCTGAGCCAGATTCACCCAGCTAAGTCACTTTCAGATTCCCAGCTCTCAGAAGCTGTGAGAGATAAATATTTATTGTCTTCATCTCCTACATTCTGGGGTAACTGAGTTTGGGGATCATTTTTACAAATCAGTAGATAACTAGTACAGCAAGTTAATAATGTTTTTATACTATATTGTTTTACTCGATTGCACTTAATATTTACTGTCTGCTAAAAAAACAACAAAATATGTGAAACAAGCAACTAATGGTATGAATGCAAAAGTCAGGAATCACCATCCATACAGAGGGGGGATAATGTGGTGCAAAGAGGTTTGAGTCAGGCCGACCTGGAGTCAATTCAGGCTCCACTACTTTCTTGGTGACCCACCTTGAGCAAATTTCTTAAACTCCTTAACATTCAACTGGGAATAACACCTTCCTCTTGAGGCTTTTAAAAGTTTAAATAAATGACCATATGTGTGAAACACTAAGTACAAAAGATGTTCAACAAATGTTGATTTCTCCTCCATCCTTTTTGATAGCTTACTATAATTTCAGTCACAGGTAATGACATAAAAGTCATATATTCATCTAGCAGAGAGTTTCTAATTAGACATCACAAAACACTCTTTCCTAACATTTTATGGAAAGAAACTTAACTTCAAGCTACTTCAATGGAGAATAACTGTTGAGAACAACTGGATCTTATGACTAATTTGGAGCATATTTTCATTCATTAATCACACACATGTAGCAGGAATAAAAAACATTAAAGCTAACTCCTTAGAATGCTAACTTTCTTCCTTAGTCCCATTTTCAGAGAGGGTCATTTTTTAAATTAATTTTTATTGGAGTATAGTTGCTTTACAATGCTGTGTGAGTTTCTACTGTATGGAAAAATGTATCAGCCATACATATACATATACCCCCTCCATTTTGGACTTCCTTCCAAATTCAGGTCACCATGGTGCATTAGGCAGAGTTCACTGTGTTATACATTATGTTCTCACTAGTTATCAATTTTATACATAGTATTCGTAGTGTATATGTATCGATCACAATCTCCCAATTCCTCCCACCCCACCCCTACTTTCCCCCATGGTATCTACACATTTGTTTTCTATATCTGTGTCTCTTATTTCCTGCTTTGCAAATAGGATCATCTATACTATTTCTCTAGATTCCACATATATGCATCAGTATAATTGTTTCTCTCTTTCTGACTTACTTCAGCCTGTATGACACTCTCTAGGTCCATCCATGTCTCTAAAAATGACCCAATTTCATTCCTTTTTATGGCTGAGGAATATTGTATATATGTACCATATCTTTATCCACTACTCTGTTGATGGACATTCAGGTTGCTTCCATGTCCTGGCTATTGTAAATAGTGCTTCTGTGAACACTGGAGTCCATATATCTTTTTGAATTATAGTTTTGTCTGGATATATGCCCAGTAGTGGGATTGCTGGGTCATATGGTAGTTCTATTTTTTTAATTCTTTTAAGGAACCTCCATAATGACTGTATCAATTAACATTCCCACCAACAATGCATAAGGGTTCCCTTTTCTGAACACCCTCTCCAGCATTTGTTGTTTGTCGATTTTTTGATGGCCAATTCTGATTGGTGTGAGGTGATACTTCATTGCAGTTTTGATTTGCATTTCTCTAATAATTAGTGATGTTGACCATCTTCTCACGTGTTTGTTGGCCAAGAAATGGCCAAATGTAAACTGACAACATATTCCACGTGCTGAAGGACAGAGCACCTTTGGATAGCAGTCAACAAAACTGTACCCCAACCCCACAATCAAGAAGGCCTGCTTTTTCTGTACAGAGGAGAAGAGCAGAATGCAGCAAAATTTTTAAAGTCACAGTCACCTGAACCAATCAAAAAGCACAAAAAATTTCTTCTTTAAGGAAATGTGTTTGAAGTATTTACTTCTCAAAGCATGTTTCTCAGGTTGTACAACTCTGGGGATTCTCTTTAGACAGAGGGGAGAGATACAGGTGTTCAGCCTTCAAGTTTTCTGCCTTGAGAGAAGATTACCAGTGGAAATTCTCTGGATATTTGGTTTCCTCACACCTACCTGCAGTGACTTTCTGCTCTTCCATATGTATGCATAAGATGCTGTCTAACCCAAGTATTATGAGAGACAAGTGCCTTTGACCTCGTCCAGTCCATGACTCACCTGTGATACATCTAACACTGCCTAGATAAGCATTCAAGTGGCAAAACAGATCTAGAGCTTATTAATGTCTGCTCAGCCAGACATTCACCTCAACTGGATGTGAGAACAGGATGGGAGAGCCAAGCAGAGCAGACCCATGTGCTATTAAGCAAGGTGATTTTAGCATACTGATGGTGATTTTAAGACTGGATATTTATTTAAAATGATACATGGTCATCTTAAAATGAATTTAGAGTTTAGAATCTAATAGAAATGATATGTTTAATTTTATATTTTTCCTTAAACCATAAACTCTTGTGATAGCCACCACCACCTGCACCTTCCTTCAAAGCCTTTGCTCAGATATGATCTTTTCTGGATAAAGAATATGTGGTATATATACACAGTGGCGTATTACTCATCCATAAAAAATAAAATAATGCCATTTGCAGCAACATGGATGGACCTAGAGATTGTCATACTTTAGGTATGTCAGAAAGACAAATATCATGTGATATTGCTTGCATGTGAAATCTAAACTGTGATACAAATGAACTTATTTATCAAATGGAAATAGAATTATAGAAAACATGATAACCAAAGGCAGGGGAAGGGATAAATTAGCAATTTAGTATTAACATATACACACTACGATATACAAAATAGATTAATAAGGTACTACTGCATACCATAGGGAACTATATTTAATATCTTATAATAATCCATAATGAAAAAGAATCTAAAAGAGAATACGTACATGTATGTATAACCTAATCACTGTGTTATACTACCTGAAACTAATACAACATTGTAAAGCAACTGTATTTCAATAAATTAAAAAAAAAATATGATCTTCTCAGGGTCGTTTCCCCAGAC
This sequence comes from Okapia johnstoni, assembly GCA_024291935.2. NCBI lineage: Eukaryota > Metazoa > Chordata > Mammalia > Artiodactyla > Giraffidae > Okapia > Okapia johnstoni. The sequence goes on from CM044326.1 coordinate 61,968,675, forward strand.
CCATTTTCAATTGTAGGCCTCAACCTTTGAGCATCCTCTACAATTCCCCTCCTTTATTTTACTTCATAATATTTCTAACACACCATTTAATTTATGATGTGTTTTGTTTAACGTTTAGTTTCAGCAGAACGTACAATTGTATTGGAAATGAAAAATGAGGATGTACGTCAATATCTAAAATAGCAACTGGTAAATAATAGGTGCTTACTAAGTATTTGTTAAATGACCATTATTTTTTCCCTAATGTTTATGTACTAATACAGTGTCTTAAGGGGCTTCCCTGTTGGCTCAGCAGTAAACAATCTGCCTGCAATGCAGGAGGTTCAATCCGTGGGTCAGAAGATTCCCTGGAGAAGGAAACAGCTGCCCACTGTGGTATTCTTGACTGGAAAATCCCATGGACAGAGGAGCCTGGCAGGCTACAGTCCATGGGGTTGCCAAAGTGTTAGATACAACTTAGTGACTAAATAACTAGAATAACAGTGTCTTGAAGTTTGTCTCTATCTGCTAAGTAACTCTACTGCCCTCTCCCTACTCACAATAGACTTATCCTAGGACTAAACATAGGGAAAACTGCAATATATATTAAAATGTTGACCAATTAATCACTGATCCTACTAGAGAGATATGAAAAAAGAGGAAGAAAAAAATAAAATCACCTGGATTAAAATATAGTATTTGATATTCATCTGTTCACTGGAGGAACATTTATTAAGAGCCTTTCATACTATCTTTGCTTTCACAAATGGCTTTGCCACAGTGAGACTCAACAGTGAAAATACATACACTCAATGTAGTCACTTCAGTATGTTGTTGAAATTTGTGATTTTGCTTTTAATCTTAAGCAATAAAATATAACCTTTAACATATACTGAACTGTCTAAGAGTCTGGAACACTTATACATCCTATTCTCATCAATCAGCTACTTATCAAATGGCTGATAACACTTCCGATCTACAGAAGGAATTTGGGGGACTCTATTTGAAAGGCAGAAATAGTTTCATTTCAGTTCAGTTGCTCAATCATGTCCGATTCTTCACGACGCCATAGACTGCAGCACACCAAGCATCCCTATCCATCACCAACCGCTGGAGTTTACTCAAACTCATGTCCATTGAGCCGGTGATGCCATCCAACCACCTCATCCTCTGTTGTCCCCTTCTCCTCCTGCCTTCAATCTTTCCCAGCATCAGGGTCTTTTCAAATGAGTTAGGTCTTCACATCAGGTAGACAAAGTATTGGAGTTTCAGCTTCAGCATCAGTCCTTCCAATGAATATTCAGGACTGATTTCCTTTAGGATTGACTGGTTGGATCCCCTTGCAGTCCAAGGGACTCTCAAGAGTCTTCTCCAACACCACAGCTCAAAAGCATCAATTCTTCAGCACTCAGCTGTCTTTATAGTCCAACTCTCACATCCATACACGACTACTGGAAAAACCATAGCCTTGACTACACGGACCTTTGTTGGCCAAGTAATGTCTCTGCTTTCTAATATGCTGTCTTGGTTGGTCATAACTTTTCTTCCAAGGAGCAAGTGTCTTTTAATTTCATGGCTGCAGTCACCATCTTCAGTGAATTTGGAATCCCCCAAAATAAAGTCTGTCACTGTTTCCACTCTTTCCCTATCAACTTGCCATGAAGTGATGGGACCAAATGCCATGTTCTTAGTTTTAAGCCAACTTTTTCACTCTCCTCTTTTACTTTCATCAAGAGTCTCTTTAGTTCTTCTTCACTTTTTGCCATAAGGGTGGTGTCATCTGCATATCTGAGGTTATTGATGTTTCTCCTGGCAATCTTGATTCCAGCTTGTGCTTCATCCAGTCCAGCATTTCTCATGGTGTACTCTGCATACAGGTTAAATAAGCAAGGTGACAACATACAGCCTTGATGTACTCCTTTTTTCCCCGATTTGGAACCAGTCTGTTGTTCCATATCCAGTTCTAACTATTGCTTCCTGACCTGCACACAGATTTCTCAAAAGGCAGGTCAAGTGGTCTGATATTCCCATCTCTTTAAGAATTTTCCAGTTTGTTGTGATCCACAAAGTCAATGGCTTTGGCATAGTCAATAAAGAAGAAATAGATGTTTTTCTGGAACTCTCTTGCTTTTTCAATGATCCAATGGATGTTGGCAATTTGATCTCTGCTTCCTCTGCCTTTTATAAATCCAGCCTGAACATCTGGAACTTCACGGTTCACATACTGTTGAAGCCTGGCTTAGAGAATTTTGAGCATTACTTTGCTAGCATTTGAGATGACTGCAATTGTGCAGTAGTTTGAGCATTCTTTGGCATTGCCTTTCTTTGGGATTAGAATGAAAACTGACCTTTTCCAGTCCTGTGGCCACTGCTGAGTTTTCCAAATTTGTTGGCATATTGAGTGCAGCACTTTCACAGCATCATCTTTTAGGATTTGAAATAGCTCAACTGGAATTCCATCGCCTCCACTAGCTTTGTTCATAGTGATGCTTCCTGAGGCCCACTTGACTTTACATACCAGGATGTCTGACTCTAGGTAAGTGGTCACACCATTGTGACTATCTGGGTCATGAAGATCTTTTTTGTATCATTCTTCTGTGTATTCTTGCCACCTCTTCTTAATATCTTCTGCTTCTGTTAGGTCCCTACCATTTCTGTCCTTTATTGAGCCCATCTTTGCATGAAATGTTCCCTTGGTATCTCTAATTTTCTTGAGGAGATCTCTAGTCTTTCCCATTCTACTGTTTTCCTGTGTTTCTTTGCACTGATCACTGAGGAAGGCTTTCTTATCTCTCCTTGCTATTTGGAATTTTGCATTCAAATGGCTATATCTTTCCTTTTCTCCTTTGTCTTTCACTTCTCTTCTATTCACAGCTATTTGTAAGGCTTCCTCAGACAACCATTTTGCCTTTTTGCATTTCTTTTTTCTTGGGGATGGCCTTGATCCCTGCCTCCTGTACAATGTCACGAACCTCTGTCCATAGTTCATCAGTCACTATCAGATCTAGTCCCTTAATTCTATTTCTCACTTCCACTGTATAATGATAAGGGATTGGATTTAGCTCATACCTGAATGGTCTAGTGGTTTTCCCTACTTTCTTCAATTTAAGTCTGAATTTGGCAATAAGGAGTTCATGGTCTATGCCACAGTCAGCTCCTGGTCTTGTTTTTGCTGACTGTATAGAACTTCTCCATTGTTGGCTGCAAAGAATATAATCAAATAGTTTTAAAGCTTGATATCATGAAATGGTTGTTGTTCAGTCACTAAGTCATGACCAACTCTTTGTGACCCCATGGACTGCAGCATACCAGGCTTCCCTATCCTTCACTATCTCTCAGAGTTTGCTCAAATTCATGTCCATTGAGTCAGTGATGCCATGCAACCATCTTGTCCTCTGTTGTTCTCTTCTCCTCCTGCCCTTAATCTTTTAGCATCAGGGTCTTTTTCAATAAGTCAGCTCTTCACACCAGGTGGCCAAAGTATTGGAGCTTCAGCTTCAGCATCAGTCCGTCCAATGAATATTCAAGGTTGATATCCTTTAGGATTGACTAGTTTGATCCCCTTGCTGTCCAAGGGACTCTCAAGAGTCTTCTCCAGCAGCATAGTTTGAAAGCATCAATCTTTTGGCACTCAGCCTTCTTAATGGCCCAACTCTCACATCTGTACATGACTACCAGAAAAAAACATAGCTTTGACTATACGTAATGGAACAGGTTGCTTATATGAGGAAAAGAGAGATCAGGGGAAACGGAGCTTCATTTAGGACAAGACAGGTTGGGGATGAGATATCAAGGAGAGAAGGGTTATTTAGACTCTACGAAACACCACAGAAGTATTGTCATTCTGAGGTCTCTTGATATGATTTTGTTAGTGTATAACTGATTTGTTATTAACTTGTAAGAACTAGCCCAGATTTCAGAGTGTGTCTCACTCACCCAGTGAGTAGTGCTTTAAGCACCAGAGAGTCTGGCTCATGGTTTGAAGATGGAAGACTTTTAAAGAGCTTTCCTGACCAAGGGTATGTGACATGCATGCTCTTGGGAGTTAAAGATTTCCAAAGCTACAGGAGTTATTCCATTCATTTACTTAACATACATTAGTCGAGCACACAGTCCACTAATCCCCAAGCATACAATGGTGATAAATCAGACAATGAAGGTTCCTGACTTCAGAGAGCTGACACTTGAGATGGAGTGGCTCGTCAGGAATAACAAAAAAGCAAAACAAAACAACTTTAAAATGAAGATCATCTAATGACCGTGGTAAGTGCTATGAAAGAATATAGAGAGTGATGACAAAGAACAGCAGAGAGGCCACTCTGAGGAGGGGTCTGAGGAGCTGATGTTGAAGCCATGACTGGAAGGATAAACCGGCCATACAAAGAACAACAGAAAAAGAAAATTCCAAGCAGAGGAACAGGCTGGAGTCCTCTGGAGAGAGAGGGAGGCAGCTGTAGGAGGTAAGGTTCAAAAGTACACTGGAGCCAGTTTATACAGAGGGATGAAGCCCAGTTTGAGAGTCTGAATTTTATTTTAGGTATTATTGCAGAATAACTTTTCCCCATGACTTCCAATTAAGGCCAAGTGTAAAGTAGGATAAATGAAAATTTTCCAGCTACAGACACCTAGAAACACTGGATAAAATGGCAATTTCATTTTCAAAAAGTAAGTGCAAAAAACTGAACTCAGGAAAAATAAAGAGAAAGTCCCAGGTGCCAGGGAACAAAAGAGTAAATGCTGACTTAGAAGTGGCATGTGGAAACATTCTAGATGCTGGAAAGGTTTGCAATTTCGATCTGGATGATTGTTAAAGGAGTGTAGATTTATATAAAGATCAACTAAGCTGCGTATTTATGACTTGGGCACTTCACTATGGATTTTACACATTGATAAAAAATTTAAATAAATCAAACAGAGGAAAAACAGGGAAATCAGAATGGCAATCGTTTTTTTCAACTGCAATCATAGAAACTAGTATCCAAATGAATAACATTTCAATGTGCTAAAAGCAAATATCTCGGTCTAGAACTCCATATTCTATTAAACCATCATTCAGAAACATAGACAAACTAAAAACGTGTTGAGACAAAGAAAGTTACTAACCACTGATCCTCACTGTGGATAGATTTAAATAAGAACAAAGTAGCATTTATTAGAAAAGAATAAGAAGCAACAATGATCAGTGGGAAATGTGTTACAGACACCACTGATCTGCACTCCCATATTTGAGGACCATCAAATCAGATGATGATTGAGGTTTGTTGCATCAAGCTTTTACAGACAAATTCTCTGTGTCTTTGTTCTCTCATCTATAATACAGAGATGATAATTGTATCTTCTGCACATAATAGTTGTAAAGATTAAGTGTGTACATGCACATCCTTGGAACATTGCCTGGCAGCAGTGAGCTATTATTACATATTATATGTCTGAACCCTTGACAGAAAGCCTTGGTCTCCTGTCCTCTGTCCAAAGAAAGTTTTTTCTCATAGCTTCCGTGACTCTTTTTCCTTATATATCACAAATAGCTTATTTTCTACTTAAATTCAAGATGCTAATTAAACTATTTCTTAGAAAGAGTACTGGGAATCCATTGAAGGGTTTCAAACCAAAGAGTAGAAGACTCTGGTTTACATTTAATTTATATATTATTTTATACTTTAGAAAAAGCTCTCCTGAACATACTCCTATTTGATTTTTTGCAGGTTCTCGATAATGGTTGTATTGTTATTCCTATTTCAAAGATGAGAAAGCTAAGCCTCTGAGAGGTCTTGCAGGTGGTGAATGACAATCTGGTTTACATTTTTAAGTGATCTGTGAAGCTACTGCATGGAAAATAGGAAAGAGGGCAAGAATGAAAGTCAGCAAGTCACTTACGATGTATTTCAAAAGGAAAAATGGGAACTGATAGTGCTCAGCTGAGCATAAATTAAGGGGAAATGTAGAAAAACAATAGAAGCAAAAGTTATATATTTGGATGTAAAATGGTTACTAAAGAACTACTGAAAACACTGTGCGCACGTGTATGTATCCAGTTGTGTCCTACTCTTTGCCATCCCACAGATTGCAGCTTGCCAGGCTCCTCTGTCCATGAAATTTTCCAGGCAAGAATACCGGAGTGGGTTGCCGTTATAAAAAGTTAACACCCAGATTCCCCAAAATCAGAAAATACAACTCTGAAAACTGTCTCATGGCAATCTAGTATCTTTTGTTTACGCAATACTTTTGACAATCCTCGACTTCTATCCTATCTCCAACTATACAATTGCAGACTGTACAATTCTTACTCCTTTGACTTTGATCATCTGATTGAATCTGCCCTGTATGTTTCCCTCTCCCTCCTCTATTCCACGCACCAAGAAATCTTATTCATACTTCAAAGACTGACTCAGCTTTCATCTTCTCCACCCCGAGTGTCTACAGCAGGCCCTGATAGTTCCACCCCTTCTTTTCCAAACGGGCTATGTCCACAGTATTACTGGACCTTTCCTTATTGAATCTACCTTATCTTAGTTACCTGCATTATCACTCTCCCTGGATTACAAAACCCTAAAAATGAAGGAAAATGTGATATTCGGTCTGCATCCTTTATATCTCCAGCTTTAAAATTATTAGAGGAGTTGAAGTGAAAAGGAAGTCACCGTCATTGAATGACTTGAATGATGAATCCTCTGGGAAAAAAGAAAGAACCAACTACCTTAGCGCCCAGCATAAGGTGCTTTTGGCTTACATCATCTCCAAAAGTTCGCCTCTTTTGAATGTCAGACCTGATTTGACCAGAAACATATATCCACTGCCAAGTACCAAAGAGGAGAGAAAAAAGCTAAAAGCAAAACATACCCCTGCCTTAGGCACCTTAATATTGTTTCAGTGAAAAGGAAAAAAGAGGAGTGAGTTTTTCTCTTTCCCTTTCCTGAGAACAAAGAAGAGAAAGCGAACAGTGAGCAGGCCTGAACATTTCCTAGTTCTTGTTTTGTTTTGTTTTTACTTTAACTGCTCCTAACTCTGCATGTCCGTAACTAAGTTTGCTTTTCTGCCCCCTAACTCTGCAGGAGCTACAATTCACATTTTCTCCTTTGATTCTATGCTAAATATATCCCATATCTGGTGTTTACCCTTACAACATGCTTCCCCTCACAGTTATGTATCAGAAAGAATGCAGCAGAGCCACCAAACTGCCAGACTCAATTACTGGGTTACTGATGCCAGTCTACGACTGTCTTTGAAACAATGAAAGAGGAAGAAATCAAGATCCTATCACCTTTGTTCTTCATCACCAACTCCTGGCTGGGAGCCCTTGGCTTTATATCAGCCCCTAGACTCCTCATGGATGAGGGGGCACAGTTTCTCAGGAATGAGCCTTCTGTGTTCCCCTCTCCACCAGCTGAGAATAAAAGCCACCTTTCTATTTCCTTCCAATTCTGTCTCCATATTTTTCATTCGGCTTCGGTGGGCAGAGAGGGCCAAAACTTTGGCCGGCAACAATATGGAGATGTTATCCTTAGTTAAAAACAGGAAAATATCCTGATTCATTAGCATTTTGCTATTTTGTATTCTATTCCTACACTTTTGTGACTGCCAAGGTTCTGCCCCATGAGGTGCTTCGTGGATATCAACATTAGGAATCAGAAAGCAACCAGGGAATAGTGAAGAGGGTCCAGCTTAAGAGACAAAATAATACAGAATGGAAATAGAAATTGACCTCCTTACATAGAGAAGCAGCTGGATGTGCTCTGAGGTTTGAGGATAATGTAGTCGTCTCCAAAGTTCACTTGAGGACAGTGATTACAGCATCTCAGACAGAATGTGGAAAATGCATCTGCGGTGTTCATGTCCTCACAGGGTGGCTGTTTGAGACGTCTCCACAAGACTATACACGGGCCTTCTCCTGAAGAGCCTGAGGCCTAATTAAAAATATGTTCATTTCAGTTCAGCCACTCAGTCGTGTCCGACTCTTTGCGACCCCATGGACTGAAGCACACCAGGCCTCCCTGTCCATCACCAACTTCCAGAGTTTATCCAAACTAATCTCCATTGAGTTGGTGATGCCATCCAACCACCTCATCCTCTGTCGTCCCCTTCTCCTCCTGCCCCCAATCCTTCCCAGCATCAGGGTCTTTTCAAATGAGTCAGCTCTTCGCATCAGGTGGCCAAAATATTAGAGTTTCAGCATCAGTCCTTCCAAAGAATATTCAGGACTGATTTCCTTTGGAAATTTCATTTGGTTGGATCTCCTTGCTGCCCAAGGGACCCTCAAGAGTCTTCTCCAACACCACAGTTCAAAAGCATCAATTCTTCAGCGCTCAGCTTTGTTTATAGTCCAACTCTCACATCCATACATGACCACTGGAAAACCATAACTTTGACTAGACGGACCTTTGTTGGCAAAGTAATGTCTCTGCTTTTTAATATGCTGTCTAGGTTGGTCATAACTTTTCTTCCAAGGAGCAAGCGTCTTTTAATTTCATGGCTGCAGTCAGTGATTTTGGAGCCCAAGAAAATAGTCTGTCACTGTTTCCATTGTTTACCCATCTATTTGCCATGAAGTGACAGCACCAGATGCCATGATCTTAGTTTTCTGAATGTTGAGTTTTAAGTCAACTTTTTCACTCTGCTCTTTCACTTTCATCAAGAGGCTTTTTAGTTCTTCTTTGCTTTCTGCCTTAAGGGTGGTGTCATCTGCATATCTGAGGTTATTGATATTTCTCCCAGCAATCTTAACTCCAGCTTGTGCTTCATCCAGGCCAGTGTTTCTCATGATGTACTCTACATATAAGTTAAACAAACTGGGTGACAATATACAGCCTTGAGGTACTCCTTTCCCTATATGGATCCAGTCTGCTGTTCCATATCCAGTTGTAACTGTTGCTTCCTGACCTTCATACAGACTTCTCAGGAGGCAGGTCAGGTGGTGTGGTATTCCCATCTCTTGAATTTTCCACAGTTTGTTGTGATCTACACGGTCAAAGGCTTTGGCATAGTCAATGAAACAGAAGTAGATGTTTTTCTGAAACTCTCTTGCTTTTTCAATGTATTCCAGTCCCCTATAATGAAAAGGACATCTTTTTTGGGTGTTAGTTCTAGAAGGTCTTGCAGGTCTTCATAGAACTGTTCAACTTCAGCTTCTTCAGCGTTACTGGTCAGGGCATAGACTTGGATTACTGTACTATTAAATGGTTTGCCTTGGAAACGAACAGAGATCATTCTGTCATTCTTGAGATTGCATCCAAGGACTGCATTTCGGACTCTTTTCTTGACTATGATGGCTACTCCATTTCTTCTAAGGGATTCTTGCCCACAGTAGTAGATGTAATAGTCATCTGAGTTAAATTCACCCATTCCAGTCCATTTTAGTTTGCTGACTCCTAAAATGTCAATGTTCACTTTTGCCATCCCCTGTTTGACCACTTCCAATTTGCCTTGATTCACAGACCTAACATTCCAGGTTCTTATGCAATATTGTTCTTTATAGCATCGGACTTTACTTCCATCACCAGTCACATCCACAACTGGGTGTTGTTTTTGCTTTGGCTCTGTCTCTTCATTCTTTCTGGAGTTATTTCTCCACTGATCTCCAGTAGCATACTGGGCACCTACCGACCTGGGGAGTTCATCTTTCAGTGTCCTATCTTTTTGCCTTTTTATACTGTTCATGGGGTTCTCAAGGCAAGAGCACTGGAGTGGTTTGCCATTCCCTTCTCCAGTGGACCACATTCTGTCAGACCTCTTCACCATGACCCATCTGTCTTGGGTGGCCCTACACAGCATGGTTCATAGTTTCATTGAGTTAGACAAGGCTGTGGTCCATGTGATCAGATTGGTTAGTTTTCTGTGATTGTGGTTTTCAGTCTGTCTACCCTCTAATGGAGAAGGATAATAGGCTTATGGAAGCTTCCTGATGGGAGAGACTGACTGTGGGGGAAACTGAGCCTTGTTCTGATGGGCAGGGCCATGCTCAGTAAATCTTTAATCCAATTTTCTGTCGATGGGTAGGGCTGTGTCCCCTCCCTTTTATTTACCTGGGGCCAAACTATGGTGGAGGTAATGAAGATAATGGCGACCTCCTTCAAAAGGTCCCATGCATGCACTGCTACATTCAGTGCCCTCAACCCTGCAGCAAGCCACCTCCTACCCATGCCTCCACTGGAGACTTCTGGATACTCACAGGCAAGTCTGGGTCAGTCTCCTGTGGAGTCACTGCTCCTTTCTCCTGGGTCCTGGTATGCACAACCTTCTTTTACCATCCAAGAGTCTGTTTCCCAGTCATGTGTAAGTTCTGGTGGCTCTATGGTGGGGTTAATGGCGACCTCCTCCAAGAGGGATTATGCCATACCCAGGTCTACTGCACCCAGAGCCTCTGCCCCTGCGGCAGTCCACTGCTGACCCGTACCTCCACAGGAGACACTCAAACAGTTCTGTCTCAGTCTCTGTGGGGTCTCTGGGTCCTCATATGTGCACAAGGTTTGTTTGAGCCCTCTGAGCATCTCTGGCAGGTATGGGGTGTGATTCTAAACGCTATTTCACTGCTCATACCGTCTTGCTGGGGCTTCTCCTTTGCCCTTAGACATGGGGTATCTCCTCAAAGTCGCTCCAGTGCTGCACAGCCACAGCTCCAGCACCTACCATCTTGCTGGTAAAAATATGTTAGCTACTGACATATTAGGGATAAGACAGGCTTGTCCCAAATGGCATAAGCACAGTTTGGCAAATTCCCCAAATGGCAGTTTGGGGAAGCTACTGTGTGCTCAACTAAAGCAGACTCCCAGTCTGTACAAACACACCTAGAACCCTCACCCCTATTCAGCTGCCTGTAGTCTATACAAACACACCCAGAACCCTTGCCTCTATTGGGCTGCCTGTATTTCAGGCAGACCTTTAGTCTCTTGACATGGGAAATTTAGTTCTCCTACCTGTTGCAGGAAGGGGGATTCCTTTCAGGGCCCGAAACCGGGCTCTTGTCTAACACTCAGAAATGAATCTTCTGAGGAGACACATGTGCCGGCAAAGCAAGAGATTTTACTGGGAAAGGATACCCTGGCGGAGAGCAGCAGGATAAGGGAACCCAGGAGAACAGCTGTCACATGGCTGCAGTCTCTGGTTTTATGGTGATGGGATTAGTTTCCAGGTTGTCTTTAACCAATCATTTTGACTCAGAGTACTTCCTGGTGGTGCACGCCCTGTTCAGCCAAGATGGATGCCAGTGAGAAGGATTCTGGGAGATGGTTGGACATCTGGTGTCTCCTTTTGACCTTTCCCAAACTCTTCCAGTTGGTGGTGGCTTATTGATTCCATGTTCCTTACCTGGACCTCCTGTTGTAAAACAACTCATGCAAATGGTTACTATTGTACCTGGCCAGGGTGAGCCATTTCGGTCAGTGTGCTTCCCCTGACATACCCAGTGAAGAGAGTCTAAAATAAGCAATTCAAAAAGACAGAACACCAAAGAAATTTTCTTTTTGAGACTGAAAAACATCAAATGGCCCTCTGCTAAGCCAGTGTTGGTGGTGTTCTGTGGTGGACATTGTGTGGCATGCTGGCAGTAGCATGCCCTGGCAAGCCACAGCCACCTCTGCTCAATACAGAGCTATCCATTCTGATCCTTGCTTTCCTCATCCATAAAATGGGAATACTACTTAACTCACAGTGTGGTTGTTAATGCAATAATGGTCAATGAAGTGATCACATGACCAGCTGTGTGGAAATGAGGTACACCAAGTATCTCCACCCCTTTTAATGCCCCTCAGTCCTAAGCCCCCAACCCCTCCAGCAGCTACACCTTCTCTCTTCATTAAAAGAAGTAAAGGCAAAATAGGATCAGATGACACAGCAGACCACCTGCTCAGCTGCACCAGACAAAGAACTCTGAAGGCTGAAATATGTCGAGGAAAACTTGGGACTTAATTCTATACTCAGTTGGCAAAATCTAAATGGCTCTAACTCACATGTGCATTCAAATATGCATGCATTTTTAATTTTAATATTAATAGTTCAATAGTATTTGTTATCTGGAGGAGGGAGTGACAACTCACTCCAGTATTCTTGCATGGAGAATCCCAAGGACAGAGGAGCCTAGCAGGCTACAGTCTATGGGGTCACAAAGAGTTGGACATGATGAAGTGACTAAGCACAGGACACTATTTGTTATATGCAATCTCCTGGAACCTTCACAGGGGGATGGGATTGGGTAGCAGGAGCACCCTTTTTTTTTTTCCAGAGAACAATTAAAATCTTCATCTTTCTTTTAATGGCTATCAAGGCATTAAACTTGAAGACAGTATTAAGTTGTGCGTGGTGGCATAAAAGCAGGGAGATAGGTGCTAGAGAAAACAATGGTCTGAATAAAAAGACAGAAGGCACAGGGGAGGATTTAGAAAAAGTACATGAGAATTACTAATTTACAAAGGTGAGGAGAAAGAGAAAGAAGAATATATAAAGCTGTGGGGTAGAGAAGAGAATGAATGATAAGAAATAAGATACCCCATGGGAATTTCTGGAAATGTTATATACATCAAGATGTAAACATTCTTCCTCATCTCTCTCATGGAATTTTTATTAAATTCTACACTGTTCATTAATGCACTTAAACAAGTACATTTTTAAGGGAATTTGAAAAGAAAAAAAGAGGCTAAATAAATAATTATAAATATATAAAGGCATACTACACTTGTATTAATAGAAAAGCAGTTTCACTCCACCCTCCATGAAATAGATGTTGAACAAATACTTAAACATAGGACTGATGCTGAAGCTGAAGCTCCAATACTTTGTCAATCTGATGGGAGGAGCCAACTCACTGGAAAAGACCTTGATATTGGGAAAGATCAAGCGCAGGAGGAGGAGGGGATGACAGAGGATGAGATGGTTGGATGGCATCACCAACTGAAAGGACATGAGTTTGAGTAAACTCCAGGAGTTGGTGATGGACAGGGAAGCCTGACGTGCTGCAGTCCATGGGGTCGCAGAGTCGGATACGACTAAGCGAGTGAACAATGAACAACAATACAGTCCTTAGGATGCCAACTTGCTTCCTCAATTCAGCTGGAATCTGTGGGAGAGGAGAAACCAGATTAAGATAACACAGAGATGCTTAGAGGTCAGACAAGTGTCGAGAGAGGAGAGAGATGAGGAAGCTGAGAACCCGTTTATCTGCCGGGATTAGTGTGAGATTGCTAACCTGCTTCTACAGGATGCAACAACAAAGGAACTCTCACAAATGCAGGGAGAGAAAGGAACAGCAATATGTGAAAAGAGAATGGAAATTCAGAAAGACAGAGAAAATGACAATCAGTGTCCAATGCTTCAGCAAGGTCAGGTGAGATCAGGAGACACAGCTCTGGTTGGTGGCAAAAAGCCATCTCAGTGAAGAAATGACACCAAGTAACATCACAGATTGACCAAAAGACAAACTTCAAAAAGGAGGTTTACGAGAGTCAGAGAAGGGCTCCATCTAAGGCGCACTTCTCCTACCCTGCAGGCTCCCTGAGGCGAGTCCATCCACTTCAGTGACCTCCTAAATGATGATCTCCCCAAGTCGATCACCCATGCACAGACAGTCCCTCTATTTCTACCTGCTGGTCCTATGGGGATCTCCCTTTCACTGCATCAAAACGGAATTGATCACCTTCCTCCCTGAGTGTTCCCCCTTCTATGTTCTCTATGAATAGTGCTTACACTAAACACCTGAGGATGGCCTGGATTCCTCCCTTTTCCTCACTTGCCATAAAGACCACTAACCAAATGTGAATGGGACTTGTAACCCCTGGATATCGCTTCATCCTTCATCTCCCTTTCTTCCCCTGCTCAATCAGTTTTTCAGGTCTTTGACTTTTCCCATCTATATTTTTGTACCAGTTTCCCAACTGGTATCCCTGTCCAGCCTGGCACCACTCTGCATCACTACCAGAGTGCCTCTTCTGAAACACAAATCTAACCAGATTTAGACTAGATTCAAATTCCATCCTTAGCATCAGTAATCAGCATGGGTACAAGATAGGATAAAAATCACTTCCGTGCTTTAACTCTCTTTCTGTAAAAAGAAATCATGCTCAATTTTTTAACCTACAGCTGAAGAATTTCTGTGATGATTAATTCAACATTGCTTTCTAAAAACTAAGTTTTAATGATTGTAATTGTCAGGGAAACAAGCCCATGATATAAAGCTAAGCTTTAAAGTTTTAACAAGCAGACTCCTAAATTATGTTTTATAGTGTGATATCATCACTGTAAAATGCATAGTAAAAAATCCTAAAAGAAAAGAGTCTAAAAATTCAATTTCAAGTGTCTTCTAATGATGTAATTACAAACAACTATTTTTTTTTGTAACACTATTCCTACCTCTCCCACAATGAACATATAGTTTCTCTATAATAGAGGCAAAAGAGTCAACTTTTTTAAAACTTGAGCTGTCTGACAGAAGCACTGGTACACAAGAGAATTCCCAGTATTTAAAACTGCTGTCATAATTCTGAGGAGTGCTGCTGGATGTGACTACTTACTGAGCTATTACAAGGAATTGGTCCTCTCTCTGTGCTTCTCTCAGCTTTAATGTCTAGGGGACATGACCAAGGACAGTTTTGAAAAACCTCACACTACCCAGCAAAGGAGGCTGAAAGAACACAGAAGCTGACAGTTAATTAAAGGAGGCTACCACGTGGCAGGCAGCCCCCAGCTGTGGTGAGTAACAATTGTAGCTCTTCTGGGGCCTTGAAATGAAATTCTGAATACTAAAGCAGGCACAAAATAAAGTGTATCCCAATAAATTTATATTGGGACTTTAACACAACTGCTAACTGAAAATTCAGCCAATAATATTCTCTACCAATTTTATGCATATGATTCAGAGAAACTTAAAAATAACCCCCAAAGGAAGCATTTATAGATTCTTTCTTAGAGTCTGGATTTTCATTAAAGGACTATTTTTCTACCTGTCTATATTTTCAGTTTCTTGGCTTATGTCTTTCAAAAAGAAATTTCCTTGTAACTGTTCCTACCAAGCAGGAGAGAAGACCCATGCTAACTATAGGGGCACAAGGAGACTTCTCTAGCTTAGTTCTTCTCATTTCATACAGGACAATCTGCATAACAATTGTATACATAAAACAAACTTGTAAAAGTGGTCATTAAACTCAGTTGCTTCAAATCAGTGGTTCTCAGTCAGGAAAAATTCTGCCCCCGAAGAGACATTTTCATGATCACAACTGAGGTGGTCTCACTGGCTTCTAGTGGGTAGAGGCCAAGGTTGCTCCCCCTGAATGCTAAGGACAGCCCAACAAAGCATGATCCAGCCCCAATGTCAAAACATTAAGATTGAGAAACCCTGAAATATCACAAAGCGTAAAATAGCTCATGGTAGTCAGCTTTCAAAAGTAAGAGACAAATTCATATCTTTCTTTGTTAGACTCAAAGTCACCCACTGTCCCCCAAGGGCCTGCCCAGAAGAATTCAAGACTCTCTCCAGAAACTTGGAGAATCCATTATTGAGTCTTTTCTGACCTTTCTCCAATACCCAAAGCATCCAGCTTCTCCTTATCAAAACCAGAAATACCCTTCTAAATTTCATGCATACCTGTCATCACATTAACAATTGTTTTTTTATCATATTATCATTTTACACTTGACAGACTATGTAGCAATCTGACAGCAGAGAATAAGAACTAGGTTCAAATTAGGCTCTGGATTTGTACACAGTCCCAGGGTGGAAGGAAAGGGATCAAGGAGAAGATGATCAAGACAAAACCCAATTGTCCTCAAATTCCACCTGAATTCATTGTGGCAAACAGTGTTCATATTCCTGAAGATTCCTTGACCCCCTGTATGTTCTGGTAAATATATGTGCACTCTTGTACCAATTAATTCACTTCCCTGAGTATCACTCCCCTAGAACATCTGAGCATTCCATTCACTTCCAGGGAGTCACTTGGTCCCTAGGGAAAAGAAAGCCCAGCATCTCAAGCAGACTCTGACTTTCCCTTGTCCTGAGACTTCCCAGAATGAGAACTTTAAGTATTAAATATCAAGGTTTATACTATGATGCCTAGATCTTGGTGGTAAGTGAAAGTGCTAGTTGCTCAGTCATGTCTGACTCTTTGTAGACATGGACTCCATGGACTGTAGACTGCCAGGCTCCTCATTCCATCAGATTCCCCAGGCAAGAATACTGGAGTGGGTAGCCATTCCCTTCTCCAGGGGATCTTCCTGACCCAGGGATCAAACTCAGATTCCCTGCATTACAGACAGATTCTCTACGAGCCACCAGGGCTGTCTTCCCACCAGGGAAGCCCAGACCTTGGTAGACACCTAACTAAATCAATATCAACACAGGAACAGGTACCTTGTATCTGGGGCTTTAGACAAGCCAACAGGACTGTCCTTAGACCTTTTGTATCCTTGCTGACTTTACATGAAATTATCTGATGGTTTACCTCCTTCACTACTTGGGAATTTCCTCTTTTTTTCTGTTTTGATCTTTGTAACATATTTGTGAGATGATATAGAACTATAACTGTTTACAGGTTTTGACCCAGAGCAATCAAAGTCAGCCTCTTAAAGCCAATGTGTTTGCTATCCTGTGTGGTCAGCTCTACAAAGAGTTTCATCCTCCTCCAGGTTTGTCCTCCTTCCACCCTTCATGCAGCACTGAGTTGATTTAGCAAAGACTCACAAATACAGGCAAATTTTTGTCCCAGAAAAAAATTCCCATGATCTGTCACATCGTTCTACTACAGTGGATTCTTGCTGCAACAGATAAGACAATAGAGTCTAAAAGGAATCCACGGTTATTTTCTTGTCTTCTTCCATGAACTAATTCCCAGATAATACTGCAGCATTCCTGCCTTATCCTCTGCCCCAAGACACGAATAACATCTCAACCCTCTTTATGTACAGCTTGATGAACATTTTACAGTTCTGCCTTGTACCTGTTCACCTATCTTGCCACATAGACACCAATCAGATGTTCAGCAGGGCTGGCTCATTTGTTTCTATAAACTGATAGAGCATAGAGCATGGCCTATTTAAGGTAAGCAATGTGTCTGATTAAAGAAGGCACCTAAAACATTTGTCTATTTGCATGTGCAATGTAATATAATGAAACCACATAGGCAGAAAATATGAACAGAGGTGGTTTATAAATTGGTGTAACTGTACTACTCATGCACCAAATGGATTGCCATCCAATCTGATGACAGACCAAGAAAGGGAGTCCTGGCTTTTGAGTAATGGAAGGTGGTGATGCCAACCAGCAAACAGGCCACAGTAAGGATCCTGTAGAGCCTATGAGAACTGGCAATGGAGTACCTTGCCTGCTTTCAGGCAGGCCAAGTCAGATTAACCCCTGCTCTCACCTGGGACAGGATCCTCTGGCTTTATTCCCATGCAACCAGGCACCCTGATCACCCCTCAGGGGAACAGCTTCTTCTCTGAGGAGCCTAGGCAGTGACACAGTTCAGACCCACTTATCAAAGAGTAGCTCTTGGGACAAGTCCAGACCAGCAGATGTATGTGCGCTAACTAAGCAAATAGGAGACTCCTTTGAAGTTGCGGCAAATGAGCCAAACTTCAGTTAAGAGCGAGAAAGGGGAGCAAGAGATGTTTTCTGGCTTCACTACAGTACAGTCCTGCATAGAGTATTGTAGTGAATGTCGAGAAAGAATGTATCCGACAACAGCAGCTCTCAGGTCGTCCTCAAGAATAAGAATGTTCTGCATGAATCAACAATTCCATGAGCCAATGAGAGACAATGGCCTGTCAAGTCAGTCTTAAGGCACTTGAAGTATCTATTACCTATGATGACTCAAACTTGAAAACACTCAGTTTTCTGTAGGAAGAGAAACTGTGGGAACCGAAAACAATATTATGATTTGATCTCATTTTATAGATGAAATATCAAAGCCTAGCAAATTAATTTGTCCAAAGTCACTAATGGCTTTATCTTAACATTGTATTTATTTATTCACACTCCAACTTGTTTCAGAAAATATTTAAGGCAGCTGAGTCAAAAAAAAAAAAAAAAAGAATACAGTTCAACAAGAGAAAATAAATATTAAATAAGCTTAAAGAGGAATGAGGAGGTAAGAGGGACTTTTCCAGTGGCTCAGCGGTAAAGAATTCACCTGTGATGCAGGAGATGTGGGAGACATGGGTTTTATCCCTGGGTCGGGAAGATCCCCTGGAGAAGGAAATGGCAACCCATTCAGTATTCTTGCCTGGAAAATCCCATGGACAGGATCCCACAGAGTCTCATGCACGAGGAGGTAAGAGTGCGGTCAGTACACCATAAAGCCTTACCTTTTGGTTAGAAGCGGGCAACAAAATGGGTTCCAAGCTCTCTAAGAGTCAATAATACAAAGAAAGAGTCTCAATCTGTTTCATAGTTCGGTGTCTGTAAATTAAGACGCGGTTGCTTGGAAAATTATTAAGCCTGTACCAAGATCAGAGAACAGTTTCTGCCATACATTCTCATAGGGAAAACCCTGAGCATCACAGAAAGGCTACAGGGTCACATGGTTCTGATAACGTCTCCCCACATAAAACGAGGCACCGCACCGAAGAGGGGTTCAATGAAAGGCATTCTCTAGAGGACCAAGATGTTCCAGACACACAGTTCAATACAGGGATTGAACCTGGAGAACAGAGAGGAACAGATGGACTATATATCCCTAAGGCAAGGACCAATAAGTAACATTTTTCTCAAACATAATCGTGATGGATGTTGAGTGTTGATCTGTCAATTCTTAACCTGCACTCTCTTCACTCCGTTCTCTCTCAGCATGGGTCTTCTGTGCATCCATATCATGTTCAAACAAGATCCAAGAGCATTCCTTGATGGCTCCCACCATATCAGTGAACAAGTTTTAGTCATTTGCCTCCTAAATATCTGAGAATCAACCAATTTCCTCCATCTACATCCATCGGTGAATTTCTACACCAATCTGTCAATATTTCATCTACCACTGAATTTTGTACATCTAATCTTATGCCCTCTAGTCATGGTCCCTACAAAGACCCTGCAGCCTTTCCAATGACAACTCCGATGGCTTCTCTCTCCTGCTTAAAACCTGTCAGGATTCCCCCAGTGCCCTCAGCATAAAATTCCAATCCCTGCTTAACTCGGCAGACCAGGTCTTGCATTGTCTGGACCCTGACTCTCCCTGGCCTTTTTCACGGCTGCTCTCCTCCTCACTCTCTTTACTGAAGGTACACAGGTCTTCAGAAGTTTCAACGCTTTATACTTTCTTCCATCAGAAGTTCTAAGTCTCCAATTATTCCCTTTCATAGTACTTTATTTGCTCTTTATTTGTCACATTATAATTAGTTATTTGGGTGATTAAGTTGTTGAAAATCTCTCTACCCCATCGACTGTAAGCTTCATAAGGTAAAGAACTGCCCGTCTCTACTCACTACTATATTTCTTATCTAGCATAGCACCAGGCACAGTGCTTGGGACATAAGCATCAAAATACTTGAATTAAAAAATGGGATAACTATATGAATAAATAGAATGAATATTAGAGTCTAGCTATCCGAAATAAGTAGATGATTAGATAATTGTATATGACATGCAGAGTGATGTATTGGCAGACAACTCTATTGGTCTCTTGTGTTTCAACCTGTCTTCCAAGAAAAAGGCATTGGCAGCTTTGTTATGGACAGTCTCTTTAAGAATGTCTACATAGCAAACAACTTTGGAAGACAGAGGTTTTTCTCCATCTAAGGCAAAGGGCATATTTGTTTCCTGACCAGGATAATAAACATAATGACTTCCTCCAGAGCGAAGGTTGGACAGCTTGTGAGCAGCTCTTTCATACAATTGAGGGCTTCCTAAGTTCAGAGTGTCTCTAACAAGTCTATTGTGTGCACAGCATCTGCCTTCATTGTCCTTCGTTGTCTCTAAGGAACTTAATGGGCCAAGGAACCCATAAAAACATGAAGCTCATGGTGCTTGCTGTGCTGAGTCATCAAGTTCGCCTCGAATAGAAAAGTCTTGTGTCTTCTGCCAACACCTATGAAACTATGGCAGGCTAACAAAATAGCATAAAATCTCAAACAGATACTTCATAATTTTTGACATTAAATGCTTGAACAACTGGCAGAGCTGTGAGGAGAGGTGGAGGCTAAGAGCTTCTTGTGACAATGGGGAAGGCTATGAAAGACTGTTTCCACTGGTTGCGAATTATAGATCCTCCTCAAAAGGCAATTTTGGCATGACTCAAAAATGGAAAATCTTGGCCCCAGATTTATAAGTATCACGTAATACATTGTAAAAGTGTTAAAGTGTAATTCTCAAAACAATTGCAACAATGGTCTGTCTTTAAAATAATGACCACTGTACCCTACACCAAGTCTATTAAAACAGAACTATTTATTCATACAATAATTTTAGTTTGACCAAATTTTCACTGAGCCACTAATATTTTCTCCAATACCTCCTAAAAATCAAGTATGTATCTCCCATGAGACAAAAAATAGAGTATAATTGGCCCTGTATTAGAGTTGGGCCTAAATAAAAAGCATATAGTATCTATTCAACATCAGAATCAAAACCTCTAAATTCTTAAAAGAGTTACAGGTATGCCCCCACCTTACTCTCATTCTATCCTGTTTGTAATAACACCCCTCTCCCAACAGTTTTTTCAATTCTGTGTATCACCATTGTAAATACATTTTATAGATAGATATATAGATAGATGTTGAAGCTGAAACTCCAATACTTTGGCCACCTCATGCGAAGAGCTGACTCATTGGAAAAGACCCTGATGCTGGGAAGGATTGGGGGCAGGAGGAGAAGGGGACGACAGAGGGTGAGATGGTTGGATGGCATCACCGACTCGATGGACATGGGTTTGGGTAAACTCCGGGAGTTGGTGATGGACAGGGAGGCCTGGCGTGCTGCGGTTCATGGGGTCGCAAAGAGTCAGACATGGCTGAGCGACTGAACTAAACTGATATAGATAGATATATTAATATATAATACATAATATATATATTAATATATAATATATAATAGATATATTAATAAAGAGACAGTACATCCAAAAACAAGATAAGCACAATATACTACAAAAAAATAAATCCAATATACTAAAACCTCTCCATGTGGAACATGGCATGTGTGTAAGGCAAATTAAAAAATTTATGAAGTTTAGGTTTTTTTCCCACCTTTTGATTGGGTTGTTTTTCTGGTATTGAGTTGCATGAGTTGCTTGTGTATTTTGGAAATTAATCCTGTGTCAGTTGTTTCATTTGCTATTATTCTCTCCCATTCTGAGGGTGGTCTTTTCACCTTGTTTATAGTTTCCTTTGCTGTGCAAAAGCTTTTCAGTTTAATTAGGCCCCATTTGTTTATTTTTATTTCCATTACTTTAGGAGGTGGGTCATAGAGGATCTTGCTGTGATTTAAGTCACAGACCGCCCTATGTTTTCCTCTAAAATTTTTTTGTTTTCTGATCTTACATTTACGTTTTAAATCCATTTTGGGTTTATCTTTGTGTATAGTGTTAGCGAGTGTTCTAAGTTCATTCTTTTACACGTAGCTGCCCAGTTCTCCCAGCACCACTTATTGAAGAGACCATCTTTGCTTCATTGTATATTCTTGCCTTCGTCAGAGATAAGCTGCCCAAAGATGTGTGGGTTTATCTCTGGGATTCCTATCTCGTTCTGTTGGTTTATATTTGTTTTTGTGCCAGTCCCTTACTTTCTTGATGACTATAGTTTTGCAGTATAGTCTGAAGTCAGGAAGGTTGATTCCTCAGCTCCATTCTTCTTTCTCAAGCTTGCTTTGGCCATTTGGGCTCTTTTGTGTTCCCATACAAACTGTGAAATTTTTTGTTCTAGTTCTGTGAAAAAAGGCAATGGTAATTTGACAGGGATTGCACTGAATCTGTCGGAGAAGGCAATGGCACCTCACTCCAGTACTCTTGCCTGGAAAATCCCATGGGCGGAGGAGCCTGGTAGGCTGCAGTCCATGGGGTCGCTAAGAGTCGGACACGACTGAGCGACTTCACTTTCACTTTTCACTTTCATGCACTGGAGAAGGAAATGGCAACCCACTCCAGCGTTCTTGCCCGGAGAATCCCAGGGACGGGGGAGCCTGGTGGGCTGCCGTCTATGGGATTGCACAGAGTCGGACATGACAAGCGACTTAGAAGCAGCACTGAATCTGTAGATTGCATTTGGTAGTATAGTCAGTTTCACAATATTGATTCTTCCAAAGCAGGAACGTGGTATATCTCTCCATCTGTTAATGTTGTCTTTGACTTCTTTCATCAGAGTCTTTTAGTTTCCTGTATACAGCTCTTCTGTCTCCTTAGGTAGGTTTATTACTAGGTATTTTATTCATTTTGTTGCTACGGTAGATGGAATTGATTTCTTAATTTCTCTTTCAAATATCATATTAACACATATAGATGGGGTCTAGAAAGATGGAACTGATAAACTTGTTTTCAGGGTAGCAATGGAGAGAGACATACAGAAAAGATTTGTGGAGTGGCAGGGTGGGGAGCACGTGGGACAAATGGAGAGAGTAGCATGGAAACATATACACTACCATATGTAAAATAGATAGTGGGAATTTGCTGTGTGATTCAGGGAGCTCGAACTGGTGCTCTGTGACAACTTGGATGGATGGGATAGGATGGGGGGTGGGGGAGGCTCAAGAGCGAGGGGACATGTGTATACCCATGGCTGATTCATGCTGATGTATGGCAGAAACCAACACAATATTATAAATCAATTATCTTTCAATTAAAAATAAAAACTATAAAGTTTAACAGAAAATGAATTGATAGTCTTCTCTTTAAACATATAGGTGTAAAATGAAATGATATTTCCAGCAAACTCAAAAAAGCTCAAAATTCAATTGCTTTACAGCCACAGTAAGGTTTGCAGTTTCTGTTTCCCTTTATTTCACAAATAAGCTCCAAAGGTGGCAGTGTTCTATAGGAAAGGTAGTGCTTGCACAGAAGCCAAAAATAAAAGATTGAATTACTGATGGAAACTCACCTGTGAGCACAACCCAGCAAGAGCTGCTAGCGGGGCTCATTTAGAGTCTCTTAATGGGTTTGAGTCAAAGACCTCCCTGAAGACTGAGCTGATTATATCAGAATTTCTGACTGCAGTGGTCAAAGCAACATCCACAGGATATGACAGGAATTATGATGGATATCGAAAGCACTGCAAGTTGAAGAGTAAAATCACTTTTCTACCTGAGAGTTCTGTTCCATACAAAACTCAGTATAGATCAACACTGAAAAGTTAATCTCTTCCCAGCAGAAGTAATGAAGACATACAACACACAATTCTGCCAGACAAAATATCTTTTCTGCGTGAAGATTTTCTCCACAATCTAATTGAAAACTTGTATATGATACTAAGTAATCTATCAGATTATTGAATATCCAGATTAACATGGGAAAAAATGATCACTTTTCATGATATACAGAAATTGATTGGAAGAGTTTAACAATAAATGTCTTTCAGATATGAAAATATATCTTTGAATGTAACCTAAGGTTTGGTGCTACGATTAAAATTTTAACTTAAATATGGTTAGGGGAAATTATTATTTTCTATAAAGAAAAAATAATTTTGAATCTATATTTATAGAGCCAAACCTAAATTTTTTTAACAAATATATATACATTTAAAATTAAAACTAGTTAAAGTTAAGTAATTTATGAAGCATAGCTCCCCACTTCTAAAATATGGGCTGTGCATTGTGACCTCCTTCCAAAGAAGATAGTGTAGAAAGAAGGAAAAACTTGAGTGGGGAACCTGACAAACACTACCTAAGCCACGCGATCAAGATTTACATCACCAGTGATAAGTCATAGTCTCTTAATATGATATGAGAATGGCATGTGGTCCTCCTCCCTCCAAACCCATTACCCCAGTCTAATGAATAAAATATAAGACAAACCCCAGTTTAAAGACATCTACAAGACACTTGGCCCGAACTCCCCAGAACTATCAGATTTCTTGAAAACAAGGAAAATCTGGAGATTGGTAAAAGGGTAAACTTTCAGCTACGAGATGAATAAGGTCTGAGGATCTAGTGGCTAGCGTGCTGACTATAGCTGATAATGCTGAATTGTATAACTGAAATTTGCTAGGAGTGTTTTCATACACACACACACACAGAAATATATTAAAAAATCTTTCTTACCCTATATATGAAAAATGAAAGTAAGATAAGGTATGTAGTCTAATGGATAGAAATTCATATCATTTAGTGTTCACAAAATAATCATTGAAGGTGCTCTGATTTGCATGTGAATAAGGAAATTCTAGAGTCCTGAAGACAAGAAAAGAAAACAAAAACCAGGACAAGTCTGAGAACCTGTCACAGCCGAAAGAAGCCCAATGAGACGTGATGACTAAATGTAATTTGTTATCCTGCATGAGATCCTTGAACAGAAAAGTAACATAAAGTGATACATTACTATTAGGTGAGCTTTAGTTAACAGTAAGGTATCAACGTCATTTCATTAGCTTTGACAAAAATACCATACTATAAGATGTTAATAACAGGCAAAACTGGAAGAAGGTATATGGGAACTCTGTACTATCTTTGCAATCTTCCTTAAATCTAAATCTATTCTAAAATACCAATTTCTTAGATTATTTTAATGAGTCAGCCAACTTTTCTGAAAAAAACAAGGCTACAAATATCTGAAGCGAGACTCGATGCAAAGTCACTAGTGATTATCCAACTATATCTATTATAATTATAAAGTACTCATATTTCCACAGAGCTAGACAGAATCTAAACACAAGACCAAAGATTACAGATTAACAGACCAATAAGTGAGAATGCACCTACTTATACAAAATCTTCCATGCCACTTCTGACTAGCATCTTCTATATTTTTATTTTTCTAGCAAATAAATGTCTCCAAAATGGAAGCCACTGTTTTACTGTTTCTGGTGAATACAAAGCACTGACCTTGGCTGACAGCAAAAATAAAATATGCCAGGCTAATATGGAATGAATTCAGAATAAAAAGTTACCTTCTCTTCAAAAAAATCCTTCTATCGGGGTGCTTAAAAATCCTTTTCCCAGGGTATAAAGGCCCTCATAACTACACAGATTAAATTGCAAATCCTTTCTGATTCATAATAATCCAAATTTCTACTCAAGCTTAAATGACTGGTAAGGTTGTTCTGCTTCCACAGCTTGGCAATGGCCTTTCATGAAGACGTGGACAGAGAGGAGCAAAAGGAAATAAAGGAGGAAAGGACGGTAATATTCATATTGTAACTCAGCAGCTCAGCTATGTTTATATTTATATCTATTTCATATACACTGAAGTGAAGTTATAATTGGTATTTAGGTTGCCAATAAATCTCATGAGCCAAACGAAGTCTCATGAGATATATTGGGAACCTAAATACCAATTAAAACATCACTTCAGTATAAAAATATGTACTGATTTTCCAACACTGAATTATTCCAACTGGCTTTTGGAATCCAGACCATGTGTAAATCGTTGCCTACTGATATACATTCACAGCAAGAATTTTACACGTGGCATCCACTTATTTATAATATTTGAGTAAAGCTGTACCTAGCCTCATCTTCACATAAGACCTATTAAAGTACCAATACTATCTGTCCTAAGGAAAAAATTAAGATAAACACTAGTTGTAGAGTTGTTCCATAATAGTATTTATAATAGGGAAGAGCTCATTTCTAACAGAAAGACTGCTTAAGTGGCCATGTACATCTGTGTATTGGTATATTATACAGACATTAAAATCACTGAAGAAAATGTTTAATGGCAGGGAAAAATATTCATGACATTGGAGGGGAGAGGGTCAATTGCCTGTCTCTTCTCAGACCATGCTCATCATTCTCTGCTCTGTTCCATCTCACAGGAAACTCTATTTCCTTGCCACATGGCATCCAGTGGCTCCAGGCAATGAGAAGCACCAGGAGAAACTGAACGTGGATATAGCTGACAGTGTCACTGCTGCCCTCAGGTCACCTGGGTTCCTTTTTCCTGGTTTCTGTGTGCGCCTCACCCTACTCCACCAGCGTCTATGTGGTGTCATTTCAAGGGAGTCCCCGCAGTTATTTTCCAGAAAACCGTTTAAGCTCCTGGTGCCCGCTCTGCCTCTATGGAGAGCAAAGAGTTGGAATGCCTGGGACTTTACCTTAAGGGGCAGGGGGAGAGGGGTCACCTTTAACCAGTGACCAAGATGGCAGGGGGTAAGAAAACCCAGCTCCTTTACTTCAGGAGAACTGAGACATAGCTTACACTCCAGATGCTTCTGACAGGATCCAGCTATAGGGTCACCCCCAGGAATTATGCTTGGCGTTTACCCCCTCTCTCTATCCTGCCTCTCCCAACGCACCACCTGCCATGGGCATTCCTACAGTAACCTTTTATACATAAGTCCTTGCCCCAGGAGAACTCAAGCTAAGACTGTAAATCTTAGAGGAGGTCTTCTGCTCTCTGTCTGGCTCCAGGGTGGTAACCAGCAGGGGCTGCTCTCCTCCATGGATCCAGCTCCGGGCTCGATTCCGGGGTCGGAAAGAGCCCCTGGAGAAGGAAATGGCAACCCACTCTAGTATTCTTGCCTGGAGAATCCCATGGACAGAGGAGCCTGGCAGTCCATGGGGTCACAAGAGTCGGACACGACTTAGTGACTAAACCACCACCACCATATACATATGTACATATGTATGTTTACCTTTCTCCTTCCTCTGTTTCGTTTGAGGAGCACTGACAAGCCATGATTTTGTAACTTAATTCTCAAATAACCTGATCACAAATAGGAGTATCCACTATTCATGGTGGGAGCCCCTCACTTGTTCTGCCATTCAACATCCTGCCTCTTGGCCCAGGTTGCCCCCAAGGCAAGGGAGGAAAGGAGGAATTGTATAAGGACTGAGGGAAACCCCTCGGAAGCAGTCAGGGCTTTATGACTGGAGGCAGCTGTCTACAGCTAGGGGAGAGGGAGCAAGCTCAGAGAGCCCACGAGACGCACGTGCCTGAGGCCTTGAGAAGATTGGGGCTGGTAGGAAGACAGAGGACACAACTCCCAGGCACCCCAGCTCAGGAGCAGGGAGCAGCAGCCATCAAAGACAAAGAGGGGCAGGAGACCGTCCGTGAGGCAGACACAGGGGAAACTCGGCAGGTCTGAGTCCTCACTCTTAAAGTCCTCACTCTCTTTAAGAAGCAGAACATCACCCCAGAGATGGGCCAGAAACATACTCTTTTTTCAGTTCCTGTTTTGTACTTGAGATCTGGAATCTTTTCCAGTGGTAGTATCATTGTCAGTGGTTTCTGAGGAGGGGGTGTAGCAGGTACTGCAGGATATCTACCCATATCCACTCCCATCCTCTTTGACTTTCCTGATGGAATTCCCATTTTATGCAAGAGATCTGCCCTCCTCTGGGCATCCATATGCTTTACTGAAGGCTAGAACCACTGGAAGCCCCAGGGATAAACCCTGATAGAGTTAGTTGCTCAGTTGTGTCCAACTCTTTGCAAACCCATGGACTATAGTCCCCCACACTCCTCTGCCCATGGGTTTTCCCAGGCAAGAATACTGGAGTGGGTTGCCATTTCCTCCTCCAGGGGATCTTCCCAACCCAGGGATAGAGTCTAGGTCTCCTGCATTGGAGGCAGATTCTTTACTGTCTGAACAACCTGAGCAAACACTGATAGACCTAAACCAATCCTGGAAGTGCTGGTGGTCTTGCCAGTGACTGGCTTAGTCACGGACACATGCTTCATTTGTGTCCTATGAAACATGGGCTGTCTTCTCTCAGCTTCCTGGAAGATTCCTTCACTCTTAGGGAGCCGCAATGAGAAAAGATGATCTCTTGGAGATGTGGTCATATCTGGCTAGGACCCTTGGAACTATTGCAGTCCTCCTACAATTATAAGGGGAGAAAAGTCCAAGGACAAATCCAAAAGCCTGAGGATAGCAGAGCAGACAGACAGAACATGGAGTCTTAATGATATAATTTATCCATCCAATTAGCCAATGCTGGTCCAGCCCTGTTCTTGGTTTGTGAGACACTAAATATTCTTGCTTCAATGAATTACATTTGGAGTTTCCTGTTGTTTGTAACCAAACATGCTCTAATTGATACAGGAAGTATCTCACACTTTCTCCTAATGGGTGGCATTTTAGCTGGCGTTTTAATACTAGGTATTCTAACAAATGACCCTCAAATCCTGGCGGTTTAAACACAACAGTACATTGCTGGTTCAAGATCAGATATCTGGCAGATGACTTTTTCTGTGTGGTTCAGGGATTCTTGCTTCTTTTGTTTTACCGTCCTAATATCCATCGGTGTTTCCTTGACGGTATCTATTGGATCCTCTGAATTTAACTCACTGACAAGTGAACTGAGAAAATATGAAAGATGCCAGAAGACATCCAGGAGCCAGATCCATCCAGGAGGTTAGATCAGCCACACGTTTTTTAGGCATGTCCAATATACTTGTCAGGTGTGAGTTTTCTACATGTAACAGGAACCCAGGTACAGTAGCATTAGCAAACTGAGTTCATTTTTCCACACATTAAAAAATTCAAAAATGGCAGCTTAGCACTAATACAACTATACCAAGATACCACCAAGGTCCCAAGATCCTTCAGTCTTCTCACTCTACCACTCTAGCACATGTCTTTCTCCTGCATGCTTCCAAAATGGTGTTACACATCAAGGGATTACAGTATTACACTAACGTGCAGACAGGAAGGAGGTGAAAGGAGAAAGGGCTAAAGGCATGTGCTGCTTTTCTGCCTCTTATTACTTGAGGGAAAGAATTCCCGGAAACCTCCCAGGCTTCCACTTACTTGTGGTTTTTAATTTTTTTTTTTTTTTTTTTTTTTTTGCCACAGCATGTAGGACCTTAGTTTCCTGACCAGGGATGGAACCCACACCCTCTGCACTGGGAGTGCGGAGTCTTCACCACTGGGCCACCAGGGAAGTCCCTTCCACTTCCTTTTCCTTGGCCAGAACTGCATTTTCTAGCAAGGAAACTTGGTGTACTAAGTATTAAATTAGTACATTGCCTTACTGAATGAGAGTGGGCTTCTGTAACTAAGGAAGAAGGGAGGGTAGGCATAGGCAACTATGAGCTTGCACCTCACCTTGACTTGCCAGTCATCTACAAACTTTAGCCGAGATCTCTCAGACACAGATTGTTTCCTACACATTTTAAGGCCTGTAACTCTAGAAAACATACACCCTCATTCCTTTAATGTCCATGTGTCGAGGGAACTGGGGGTTTCAGATTTGCTACTTCACATAAGATATAGCACTGATTTCTCGTTTGAGTCAGACAGGAGTTTGATCTGAGATAGACTAACACAGGGTAGGGTCCCCAAATCATTTATTTTCATCCCAGGCACTTCTGCTATCCTCTACCTTTATTCATGGTTTCTGGATCTAGGAATGAGATTTCACTGACTGTGTCTATAACTTCGGTTAGCAGGAACAAGAAATGACAGTTCTGATTTCCCTGAGAATTCACAGGAAACAGAGGAGAGGCCTCTGGGGTTCAGGTTTAAAGGTGTCACTTAAGATGCAACTTTAAAATGGGGGAGAGGCCAAGAGAACCACTTTGCATCGGCTCATGTGTTTGTTTCACTCATCGAACACATTTTCAGAAATATTTTCTTTTATGTGTAAGATCTATATTAGATCATCTGAAAGATACAAATACATTAGGCACAAACTCACCTTCCAAGATTTCATAAGCTAGAGAGCGTGTATGTACCAAAATAAACACAATACCAATTAAATTACGATAAGTGTGATTTGTATACTAAGTACAAAGGACTGAAAAAAAGTCACTTCCTCTGTGTTTGTTTAGAAAGGTTATTGTAGCATGCATCTGAGTCCTAAGCATGGACGGAATTTTGGTAGACAGCTATAGGGAAAGAAGGTTCAAATGGAGGAAAAATGTTCTAAGTATGTAGGCAAAGCCTCTCCCCAAGAGTAGAGAAGTCTCTACTTAGAAAATCTATAAGATATTTAGAAAACAAAGTTATCAACATGGGTTGAGACCAATTTATGAGACCATGGAAGCCTACATCTTAGATGATTTGAATATATTAATATCAACCTGTCCTGGGTTGTAAAACTGGCAAGAAGTGGATTTTTTTTTTTAAGTTATACTTCAAAGGGGCAGAGAAAAAATTTACAATTCTAAGTTTTCTAAAATGAATGTACTAAGGAAATGAAGATCAGGACCAGGAGTTAGATGAAGCCTGACTCGAGTTTAGCCAAGCTGTAGGGGACATTAAGGCTCTCTTGGCCATATCTGAAAAAATAAACAGGGATCCATGGGTCACATGGAACCATAACACTGAGTTAAAACATTAATAGTAACCAAATTCTGTATCTTTTTAATATTCATATTTAGGGAGTTGAATGTTTTAAATTATATATCAGGTTTTTATAACAATGGCTTTCTATTTAA
Organism: Okapia johnstoni; assembly: GCA_024291935.2. Taxonomy (NCBI): domain Eukaryota; kingdom Metazoa; phylum Chordata; class Mammalia; order Artiodactyla; family Giraffidae; genus Okapia; species Okapia johnstoni. Next base: position 61,999,097 of record CM044326.1, read on the forward strand.
ACTTGAAATACACCTCTGTCCTCAAAATTTATTAAATCAGTGCACATTCCTAACTATATGCCAACCAGCCTGCAATATAAAGATAGCACCAAAAGCAGAATCTCTCTTCATTCCACCTGCTCCCCAAAAACGCACAAATTGGGTATTTACTTGGCATTGATTCCAACGTGGCTGTATCCTGCTGTCACTCATCTCTAAGAAATTAATGGCATTAGTAAAAACCAGGGCTGCCCTCTTACCAATGTAATCCTCAGCTACTAATGTCACTAATGCAAAGGTGGGAAGTGGAAGATTACTTACATAATTGCCACTTACTCTGATGGAAACACAGAGGGAACGGCTTTTTGCAAGTGCCAATGAAAACATCATCTCAAACATGTAATTTGAATGACTCATAAAGCACTGAAAGTTTGCCCCTGCTCAGAGGCAAAGAAAAAAAATTTCATAAAGGAAAAGCTAAATAGGTAGAAGTGGGGATAAAAATAGGTTCTCAAACAAAATATTGGGTGGCAGTAGTTGTGGTAAGAGATACTTCTTCCTAAATAACAATTTTTCCTTAGGCTCACTTGATTTTCTTAGAGTACATCTAAAATTTTCCATTTATTTTCTGCTTCTTCCAACAGCACAGATGACAGGAGCAATAAGTCATAGTATAGACAGCATTTCTAAGATATATCGATGTAAAGGTCACTTGAAGAAAAATCCTATATTCCCAGGACAAGAAAATTAACTCCCAACCTCACTGATTATTTAAGCTACAGTTACCTTTCAAGATTAGGTATTGAAAGAACATATTAGGTGTAATTCCACAAAAGTATTTTTAATGACTTTTAAATCATTCTTTGGCTTCCCTGGTGGCTCAGACGGTAAAGAATCTGCCTGCAATGTGGGAGAGCCGGATTCAATCTCTGGGTTGGAGAGATCCTCTGGAAGTGGGCATGGCAATCCACTCCAGTGTTCTTGCCTGGAGAATTCCCATGGACAGAGGAGACTGACAGGCTACAGCCCATGGGGTTGCAAAGAGTCGGACATGACTGAGTGACTAAGCACAGCACATCATTCCTCATTCTTCCTATGGTGGTTTAGTCGCTAAGTTGTGTCCAACTCTTGCGACCCCATGGACAGTAGCCTGCCAGGCTCCTCTGTCCATAGGATTCTCCAGGCAAGAATACTGAGTGGGTTGCCATTTCCTTCTCCAGGGGCATCTTCCCGACCCAGAAATCGAACCCAGGTCTCCTGCACTGCAGGCAGATCCTTGACTGACTGAGCTATTCCTCCTATGCCTATGAACAATTTTCTTAGATAATTTTATGAATGAATCTGATGATTCTCAGGGACTATTTGGAAGGAATTTTCAAAGCCATGCACCAGGAAGACAAAAGAAGTACTGCACTGACTATTGGAGTGATTTTCAAAGTGAATGGAAAAAAGTCAAAAGCTTGAATTTCAGTGTTTTATGAAAAGAAAACCTATGAAGGCAAACTTATCTAGGAATTAGAAATTAAGTTCAAAGTAACTACAGGTTTGGTTTCATTTAGTGTCAGATATATGGGGCCAGTTTTCAGATAGAAGACATGTATTTTCTTTTATTAATAAAATTAAGGAATAGCAACACAAAAAGGAACAAGCAGAAGGCTAAAATTAAGTGAGAAAGTGAAGAGATAAATGAGGGCCTAAGTCAGTTTTGCAAAAGGGTTTCTGCTGAACCTGAAGATATTCTGCTTTGGAGTCTGTATAAGTTTTAGGAAATAAGGCAAAGCAAACACAGGGTAAGGAATCTTACAAGAGATTCTCCTCCATAAAACTGAAATTCTAATGGGTTTTACCCCCAATATAAGGGTAAAAAAGAGATACCTTAGGCTAAAAATGCAATAGTCTCAAACTGGGAACTGAAAACAGGGAGAAAGTGTCCCTAAGAACTTATAACCACAATCCAGATTTCATAGAAGGTAGCAAGCAAACCAAATCATGCAACAAAACTCAATTGAAATTTCACAGTGATTCTGCATTGGCTATTACCTAATGGAATTAGCAGGACCTTCCCTGGTAGCTCAGTGATAAAGAATCTGCCTACAATGCAGGAGACACAGGTTCAAACCCTGGGTCAGGAAGATTCACTGCATAAGAAAATGGAAACCCCCTCCAGTATTTTTGCCTGGGAAATCCCATGGACAGAGGAACTGAGCAGGCTACAGTCCATGGGGTCACAAGAATCAGACACTAGTTAGTGACTAATCCACCATCAGCAATGGAACTAGCAGTTGCAAACACAAACTATCTTTGGAGACCTCAAAAATATTCCCTTAGATAAAATTAATGTTAACAGCTATAGCCAAAAATCACAAAACATACAGGGAAGCTACACTGTAGGCAAAATTTTAAATACAACACATGTTAGGTTTAGACCTGAAGGAATTTGAAACTGAAGTGAAAGTCACTCAGTCATATCCGATGCTTTGCAACCCCATTGACTATATTCCAATTCCCCATGGAATTCTCCAGGCCAGAATACTGGAGTGAGTAGACTTCCCCTTCTCCAGGGGATATTCCCAGCCCAGGTCTCCCACATTGCAGGTGGATTCTTTATCAGCTGAGCCACAAGGGAAGCCCAAGAATACTAGACAGGGTAGCCTATTCCTTCTCCAGTGGATCTTCCTGATGCAGGAATTGAAGCAGGGTCTCCTGCATTGCAGGTGGATTATTTACCAACTGAGTTATCAGGGAAGCCCTGAAGGAACTTGAGGCTTTTTAAAATTATCAGACTACTACTATTCTACACAGAATATTTAGTAATTGCTACAATAAAATAAATTTAGAAAACTCAGCAGTGGTCACAGAACTGGAGAAGGTCAGTTTTCATTCCAATCCCAAAGAAAGGTAATGCCGAATAATGTTCAAACTACCGCACAATTGCACTCATCTCACACTCTAGTGAAGTAACAATCAAAATTCTCCAAGCTAGACTTCAACAGTATATGAATCGAGAACTTTCAGATGTTTAAACTGGATTTAGAAAAGGAAGAGGAACCAGAGATCAAATTGCCAACGTCTGTTGGATCATAGAAAAAGCAAGAGAATTCCAAAAACATTTACTTCTGCTTCATTGACTATGCTAAAGCCTTTGTGTGGATCACGATAAACTATGGAAAATTCTTCAAGAGATGGAAATACCAGACCACCTTACCTGCCTCCTGAGAAATGTGTATGCACGTCAAGAAGCCACAGTTAGAACCAGACATGGAACAACAGACTGGTTCAAAATTAGGAAAAGAGTACATCAAGGTTGTATATTGTCACCCTGCTTATTTAACTTACATGCAGAGAACATCATGCAAAATGCCAGGCTGGATGAAGCACAAGCTGGAATCAAGATTGCCAAGAAAAATATCAATAACCTCAGATATGCAGATGACACCATCTTTATGGCAGGAAGTGAAGAGGAACTGAAGAGCCTCTTGAAGAAAGTGAAAAATGAGAATGAAAAAGCTGGCTTAAAACTCAACATTCAAAAAACAAAGATCATGGCATCTGGTCCTCTTACTTCATGGCAAATAGATGGGAAAACAATGGAAACAGTGAGAGACTTTATTTTGGGGAGCTCCAAAATCACTACAGATGGTGACTGCAGCCATGAAATTAAAAGATGCTTGTTCCTTGAAAGAAAAGACCAACCTAGACAGCATATTAAAAAGCAGAGACATTACTTTGCCAACAAAGGTCCATCTAGTCAAAGCTATGGTGTTTTCAGTAGTCATGTATGGATGTGAGAGCTGGACCATAAAGAAAGCTGAGCACCCAAGAACTGATGCTTTAGAATTGTGGTGTTGGAGAAGACCCCTGAAAGTCTCTTGGATTGCAAGGAGATCCAACCAGGCCTTCCTAAAGGAAATCAGTCCTGAATATTCATTGGAAGGACTGATGTTGAAGCTGAAACTCCAATACTTTGGCCAACTGACTCACTAGAAAAGACCCTGATGCTGAGAAAGATTGAAGGCAGGAGGAGAAGGGGACAACAGAGGATGAGATGGTTGGATGGCATCACCCACTCAATGGACACGAGTTTGAGCAAGCTACAGGAGTTGGTGATGGACAGGGAAGCCTGGCATGCTGCAGTTCATTGGGTCGCAAAGAGTTGGACATGACTGAGCGACTGAACTGACTGAACTAATTACAATATGTGGGTACTACGTTGCTTCAGTCATGTCCAACTCTGTGCAGACCTAAGAACTGTAGCCCACCTTCTGTCCATGGGATTCTCCAGTCAAGAATACTGGAGTGAGTAGCCATTTCCTCCTCCAGCGGATCTTCCCCACCCAGGGATCGAACCCACGTCCCTTAACATTTCTTGCATTGGCAGGCAGGTTCTTTACCACTAGAACAAACTGGGAAGCCTACAGAAATAAATGGGAAGCTGAAAATTAGCCAGGAAATTATAATGAATGGGAAAATACATATATGAAAATAACAGAATTTTGAGAGATGAAACTGTAATTTTTGACACTCAGTGGATAGTGTCAGCCTTCTAGATACTGCCAGAGAGAAATAATGAACTGAAAGATGATTCCAAACAAATTATTCATAACACAGCATGAAAGACAAAGATGTGAACATTATTCATAAAAAGAGATTAAGGAAATGGAGAAATGATTGAAAAATATAACATGCAACTAATTGAAGTTCCAGAAAAATAAAAGAGGAAGAATTGAGAAGAGTTTTTAAAGAGATAACGTATGAGAATTTTCTAGAATATTTTTAAGCCTCCAAAAATTAGATCCAGAAAGCCCAACAAATATGAAACACACTAAAGGAAAAAACACATAAATATTTTTATGTATTATTAATTATACTACGTACAAATCTACACAATTTGATACATCATTGCGGAAAACTTTAGGACACCAATGATCAGGAGATCTTAAATCAGCTAACAAAATAAAATAGATCACCTTGTTTCACAACAACAAAAAGCTAGAAACCAAATACATTCAATGTGCTAGGAAAAAGAAAAGCAAAAAACTACATATCTAGAATTCTTTAACTAGTGATGAAACCCTTCAATATTGAAAGCAAAATTACATTTCAAGATGAATAAAAACAAGTTGCTTCTGCAAACCTGCACTAAATTCTAAAGGATTTCTACTCCAGACACATAGAAAATTACCCCAAATAAAAATGTATAAGATTCAAGAAGTAACAGAGCAAAGACAGTGCTAAATATGGAGGCAAATCTAGATGAACATTGTATAAAGCACTAATTATCACAAAGCCTTTTAGGATTCCTTTAAAATATAATTTAAATATATAACAAAGTAGCATATAAATGAGAAGGGGATAAACTGAGTTACAGTGTTTGATAGATTTTGTATTGTCCTAGAGCAGAAAAAAGGTGCTAATTAACGGAATTTTATAAATTAGGAATTCATGTTGAAATTTGCATGGTAATTAGTAAAATAAAAAGAAACAAGTCCTACTAATTCTAAACTAGTGAAGAAAGCTTATAAAAGACATAATCAATACCCTCAAAAAAGGAAATAAAGAGAACTTATCCCAGGAAACATATTTAGGGGGAATGTATAAATATATAGCTATATATAAAAGGTAAATATGTTTATTTATTTTACATATTAAATATCAATGTAATATTTACATATTTTAATACTTTACATTTTACATATTTTAATATGTTACATATTAAATATGTTATATTTAATATATTAAAATACAGAAAAACATAGAACTGTACAACAGTACAGAATGACTTAATCCAAGTATGTCAATCATTAAATGTCAATAGGGTAAATTCTGCAGTTAAAAGACAAAAGTTATAAAAATGAGTATTAAAAACATAGCACATGTATCTGTATATCTAAAATATGAGCATACAGAAAAATCCAAAGTTAAAAAGTAGCAAAAGATAAGTAGTAACAAAGTTGGTGAGGCAATATCAGGCAAAATGAAGGAAAAAAATTTAAATTATGAAAGATAAAGGTAGTGACTAAAGAAGCAAAACTAAAGAATATGTGTGTTGAGTGTGAGTGTGTGTGCACACATGCATGTGCTGCAATCCACTACCAGTCTTACACTGGACTAATTGTGTCAATTAATATAACACAGGACAATCAGAGCATCTTATTGTGATGGTCAAGACAGGGCTGACAAAACCCAAGCCCAAGGATATTTTTCCATCCTCCACAATTCCTTCAAGTAATATACACAGTGTTGAAATCTGAATTTGAAATTCAAAGAAGGAATTAAACTCTAAAATGGTTCAGAAGCTATGGCCTGAGAAACTAAAGCTGTAAGGGGTTAGAAATCCCCAGGGACTCATCACATTCTCTCCCTCAAATCCTCTAATTATCTCTCACAATTAAATACCAACTCTTTAGCATGCCGAACTCAATCCACCTTAACTAAACAAAACAGGTCACTTTTACTTTCCAACACCACACTTTGTCCACCCCTTGTTTTTGTGTGTTTAGCCACTAAGTCATGTCCAACTCCTTTGCAACCCCATGGACTGTAGCCCACTAGGTGGCTCTGTCCATGGGAATTTCCAGGCAAGAATACTGGAGTGGGTTGCCATTTCCTTCTTCAGTGGATTGATCTTCCTGACTCAGGGATCGTACCCACGTCTCCTGCTTGGCAGGTGGGTTTTTTCACAACTTAGCCAGCTATTGCTGCCCCTCTAAAATTCTTTTTGCTGCATGTCAGTGTCAAAATCCCACTGATGATTCAAGGTGATCACACAAGTTAAATGTCGCTCTATAAAACCTTCCTTCATCCTCCTGGTGAAAAGTAACCTCTAAACTCGCAAGACAGTAAGAACCATTATAGTGATATCCAATACATTGCATTCTGTCCTCTATTATAGCTTAATGAAAGAGTAGCGTAGACAGCCTGGTCTCCCAGGGAGACAGAGGTCCCATCATTCTATTTCCAGGCACACCTGCTACAATTCCTGGCCGACGTGGCAACAGAACTTCAGTAATGGCAAAGGCAGGGATCGATGTTCCCGAATAAAGAAGAGTAACCGAGATTGGCCCACCCATCTTCACCCTTTGGAAAGTGCTTGGGTGGGAAAAGTATACACTCTACAAGTGAAGTACAGCTTGCAAAACTTTAAGACCCAGTGACCTGGCTATCCCAGACCTGTCATTTAACTGAAAATTGAAAATGCCAGCCTATCAGTTTATGACTTTAAAGAAAGACGCAGAAATGCTAATGGTCTTCTCAACATCATAGAGGAGCAGAGCGTGATGTCGGTAATGGAAAATTACAATAAACTGTTCACAAAGGCAGTAGCCACTGAAATATGGATTGAGGTCACCAAGGGGCAGAGTGACGGTGCTTTTCTCAGCAAAGGCAAGTAGACCAACACCCGGTTCTATTAACAGTTCTCAGATGTTCAGGCAAATGAGGCTAATACATACATGCAGGGGAGTGGGCTTCCTTTGAAACTCTGAATATACTAATTAGATGTGAAGCTGAGAAGGATAAAGGCTGAAATGAAATGGTCATCATCTAATGTTTCTTCACCTCCTGTATGAAGAGCCAATAGCCTTATTAATTATGAAAACTACACAGGCTCAACTGTCAAGAATGAAATGGCGCTGCCAGATATTAACCCAGGGATTGCTGTACATTTTCAATCCCCAATTTCATTAGAGACTGTTCACAGAGAGCGTGAAACACTATGCTGTTAATTTGTAACCATTAATCTGATCCTACTCTTCCTGCCATGACAAAAAAGTTGCCTAAAAGCTCTAAAGTCTAGCTCTCTCAAGTTCAGCCTGCTCGGTGAACGGGAAGATTCTCATGGGAGCAGGAGTGTTAAGGAACAGACATCAGCTTGCAGAGCACAGATATGATACAAGACAAAGAACTTGGCGTTTTGCTGTATCTCACCTGGCACCAACCCTGTGAGCTCTCTCCAAACAATCAAGGTTGAATGCATTCTTCTCACCCCTGATAGGAGGCATCAAACCTCTATTATTTCACAAAGTTATAACATATTAGTAAGATTACAGCTGCCAGATTATTGGGACTAGTCATTGCCATGTGGATCCCAAGTGATCCAAGCCCTGCATGGGTCTTGCTGCATTGCCATCTATTGGTTGCAACTGAATTCTCTTTGCTAACTCCCATGCACAGAGGTGTATAGAAGGTTCAGTGTCATTACACTTAATGAAACTGATTTCAGATATGAAATTGCCCCCAAGAACTAGAGGCAAATATGCTGCCTTCATTTATGTCATTCACCTGCTACAAAAACAGCTCAGAAATAAATTAGACTCCACATTTTTATTCATAATTCATATGTTTCAATAGCAATTAAAACTTAAGAACTGTTCAAATAAGTGTTTGAGAACAGAAAGCAGATTACAAATTACCTTTGTTGAAAATGAGAAATAAAGGGGAATGTTGCAGTGTTGGCATATTAATTGCCACAAAATTTAAGTGAAAATCATGCTTATTCTTTCTCATGACCATAAGACTGCTTTTGTCTATATATATCTATAGGCTAAAAGGAAAAATTGAAATATTTCTTTTAACAGTTACATGACTGTTGGCTTATAACCTTAAGACTGAATATTATCAGAAACTGTATTTGGTAGAGGAACTTAAACCTTTTTTGGTTTGTTTAAACAAGGTCAATCATAGGAAGCTGGTTTTTCTCAACAACCTTCAGATAACTAACCCACATGCTATGATTTAACTAATCTAGCTTTAACTTACTTTGGAGAAGGAAATTACAACACACTCCAGTATTCGTGCCTGGAGAATCCCGTGGACAGAGGAGCCTGGCAGGGTATAGTCCATGTGGTCAATTGAGATTTAGCACGCTCTATCTTACTTAGTCAATATGGAAATCAGAAAGATGCTCTTAGAATTAACAGTTTATGTAAAGGGGATCAACTTCTAGAATGGTGGTGTGAGCACCATGAACCATCTCACCAGTGATAAAAACCATATACAGCTGCTGAAAATTTAATCTCTGGAAATTTTTCTAAGGGCACATAGTAAGTGGAAAAAGCCTACTTAAGAAAAGCTCCTAAACCTCAGTAGGAACCTGAAGAGACTGAAGCATCTGAGCCATGACTTGCTCTTATCTCCACCCACCCACTCCCAATTCATTTACTGTCAGTGTGGCTTCACAATGGATGTGCTACCTTCCCACCTAGATAAGTTCCTTGAAAGCATATTAAAAAAAAAAAAAAAAACCACGATGTCTCACATATGCTTTAGACCAGTATAATAGAAAAGGTTCCAAACAAATATCCTCTGAACAAGATTGCTTCCAGTGGCAACTATTCAAGGGAAAGACAGGAATTTACTGATGGGAGAATTCTTCTATTGTTCTGGCTCTTGTGGTAACACAGAACCATAAAGTTGCTATTCTCCCCAAAGTCGGGAATCTTCTCTAAATATACCCAGGCTGTTGGAAGTAGACTCACTCCTCTGAGAAAGAGAGGTCAAATGGTGATAACCTCATGTGGCAGAGACATAAGTTAGTGTGGATTCAATTCTCTGATTCGAAGGAAAGCTAAGCCCCTAATAACTAAGTATGAAACTGTGCACTTGTCTATCTACCCTCGTTCTTTAGCAGAGACCTGTGTTGTCCATGGAGCCCTGGTTCTTGGGAAATCAGTTTATGAGGCACTCAGAGGTATCGGTGAAGCACTAGAGAACTACTGGGCTCTTTGTCCCATGCTTGTTTGTGTAACTCATGGCATCTCCAAGGCCAGGGTTGTAATGACAGAGTTTTCCAATGGCTGATGGAGTCATCCATGAGCACCTTCAAACAGCTGCTGGAGAAAATCAGAATTACCATGTGTGTCTTCCTATGGGCAAAACTAATTTGAAAGTAATTCAAAGGAATTTCGTGAAGTTCACTCACATGTCAAATTAGTCCCTCCATAGGAAAAAGAATGTTCAAAAACAGATAAGGATTACATGAGCTTATATTAGGAAGGAAGACGAATCAGTGATTCCTGAGAGAGGAGCAGAGTGGCCTAAGGCAACAACTGCTTCTTGGAGAATCCTAGCGCGCCCTGACATTACGGCTCCACAGCTGCCTGGAAGGCCACAGAGCCATGCTGGGGACCAACACGATCTGCCATGTTTTTCCAGGGCACTGCTAACTCCCTTCTGGGAACCCTCTCAGCAAAGGCTGGCTGCAAGAATGACCTGTCACTTCATGGGACAAGAGCTTGAATGAACAGGAGGCTGACAGACAAACTTGTCTCTGATGAGTGAATTTTACTGTGAATAAGAGATCTGAGTCCATTTCTCTAGCAAACACCATGTGTTGACCAACACACTCTTTACCGAGTTCATTTTTCTTGGCCTGCCTCCCTACAGAGGTTAAAGGAGCTAAACACGGCACCTGCAATGTTCTGGCCGGTGAAGTATAAGACAGTCTTCTAGTCTATTAATAGAAAGGATTTTCTTTCTTAATAAAAGATTCAGCTATGACTGATGTCACCACTTTTATACCCCCTGCATTGAAAGGAGGTGTTACCACAAGGTACAAAGCCTAGAGAATTGTCCAGACGGTAACTGACATCACTGAGCCACTGAACCAACCCCAGCCAGGACCTACTTTCAGACTTGTCATTATGAGGCAAAAATAAAGGTCTTTTTATTAGTCCTCTGTTGGTCAGGATTTCTATTTCTTACAGCTGAAGACATTCACAACTAATTCTATTGCTTTACCAGGATAGAGAGAAGACTGCTTATCATTTTGACAGGAGATTGAGGCTTTATACAGAAAAATGTGGAAAGTCACTGTGGAACTCGTCATAATTTTTTTATTCCCTGCACACACCACGCTATTAGGCATCACATGAGAAGTCCCTTGTACTAAGCAACCCACGATCTCACGTTACCCTGCATGATGCTGCCACAGAGCAGGGCAGGGCGCCCTTCTAATGAGCGCTCAGCCTTTATATACACGGATGACAATGGCTAACCCACACCATTTGTCTTGGAGACTCTCAGCTTGCAGTTTAAAGCCTTTTTCCTAAAGTTCTTTCCCAGTGTGGTCAACAAACTGGAGAAAGTTAGAGTCCACACTAGAAATAGTAACAGTCTCATTCCCCAAGAGTAAATTTAAACCCTGATAGCAGTAGATATTTGTCCCCAGATCAGCTCTGCCAATACCATATGGAAATTTGTTACAAATGCAAGTTTTATGGCTCCTACTGACAAACAATTACATGTTAAGAGTTTGAGAAACATTTTCCCTACAGCATAAGGGCATATGGAGTGAAATGCTCTCCGGCTACTTTCATGTTTTCCTTTTCTTCCCACCTTCTTCTAATCCACTTCCCCCTTCTCTTCTGTTCATGTTAAATATCTTCAGATGTTATCCAAACCCATCATTTGGTCTTATCACCAAGAGGAGTGCTGACCTCACACTAAGGCTCATGAGACATTTTCCACATATAGATCAGAAGTAACTCAAAAGTCTGGCCCTCCAAGTATTTATCTAATAAGTATCAAACCCAGGTGGGAAGCAGAGTGAGAAGTCCCAGTACATGTCTGTCCAGCCCACTAAAGACACTGAAGCCTTTTCTTTGTTTAATCCATCCTTAATCCTGAGTCTTTATTCTCATTTCTCACTCCTTTCTTAGTCCCTCCAGGCTTCCTTAGCCAAAATATCATACACTGACTGGCTCTAAACAGAAATGTATTTCTCAGACTTCTGGAGTCTGGGAAGTCCAAGATCAAGATATTAGCAGATTCAGTGTCTTGTTCACTGTGTCAGAAGGGGTTAGAGTTCCTTCTTGAGTCTTTTATAAGGGCACTAATCCCATTCACGAGGGCTCCACCCTCATGACCTGACACCTCCCAAAGACCCCACCTCCCCGCATCACCTTGAGCATTAGTATTTCAACATGTGGGGGCGGGAGGGAACGGCACAAACATTCAGTCCACAACACTTCTTTTTCTCATCACTTAGAAGTCAATCAGCTTTCACTTCATTTTCAAAGTGGCTCTTACCATTTCAATCTCAAATTATTATCTTTGCTTCTGCCTAAACTTCACACTACTTTCATTTCTTTCCATTAGGAGAGTGAAAGCTGAGCTTCAGTGAGCTGTGGTTATATATCCTAGAGATTCAGTCTAATTATCTTGTGCTAAAGACAGGTATTAGTTTCATTCATTTTTAATTGGATGTCACAGAATGTCCTTTTTGAAGAAGTGAGTTCAGCGTGAACCCCTCTTCCCCCAGTTCCCTTTTACTAACCTCTAATTTATGTAAATGTTCACAAAAGTAGTGTTTACCTGCTCCCCAGCTGTGCATCCCCCTAGCAGCTTTTTCAGATACTCCTCGTGTATTTTACTTATCTCGTAGAGACTTCTGAACATGTGATTTGGGTCGTACATTGATTAGAATGTCATCTAACACTATTGCCTCCACCTAGAAACATAAAAGAGCATGGAGAAAAAACCAAAGCCATGAGACATCCACTCCCCTGCCCAGTCGGAGTGCACAGCTGAGTTCTCCCCAGTACCAGTCAAGTGCCCTCATTTAAGCATCAAAAAAACAATCTTTAAAAGTGCTATAGGACACACATCTCCTCAGGTGGCAGCTGTTTAAAGGTACATCAAAGAGTTTAATGTGAGTGATGCCTAGGATATCTGCATGTCCCCTTATATTAGCAGAGCTACATTCTAACCTTTATATTCTCCCTTTCTCTTTGGTCCTGATATTTTTCTATTTCTGTTTTATCATGCTCTTTGAAGGCACCATAAATCCTTTTTGGAAAAAACACATGATATCAGTGATTTATTCTTAAAAATAGTTGCAATACTATATTACTTTCAGCAATAGTAATAATAGCATCAATTATAAAGTGATTTTTAACTTTTCTAAGCATTACCTTAATTTTTTTTGAAGAATACTTGCAGTAAATTCAGGAGCAGAAGTTTTCTTTTAATGGAAATTTTTCTTTTAATGAAAATATAGAACATGACTCCGCCAAGGTCGCACATTCAGTTATTACTAACAAATAGCAAACAAACCAGTAGCAACAGCTTAATCACATTTGCCAATCAAGACTTAAACTCAGGTCTACAGACTGCAACTATCACACTATTGTCTACATAATATACCTCTCTTGTACCGCTGAGACAAAGTAACTAAATTACTGGATTACCAGGAAGGAGAAATAATTCAAGCCCAAGCGCACAAAACACATCATTAGTCACCAGCACACGACAGAATATTCACTTAGTGGTTCAACTCTGTTGAGGACTTGTGGACAAGAGAGGTGGGACAAATAATGGAAAATAGGTGGTCTCGGATCCACTCCGTGGCAGAACCAAGACTAACCGCCTTACCTCATCAGGTTGGTTTTGCCCCCAAGCGCAGCAAGAAAAACACGCTGAGATGCCTAGGTTCGCCGTGGAAGAGGAGTTATTCCTAAGGCCGCCAGGCGAGGAAACCGAAAAACAAGCCTCAGATCCATCTCCCAAAGGCAATCTTCTTCAGGTATTCACTGGATGAGGAATAAGCAGAGGAGTCTGGCCAGGCCTCAGGCCGTGGGGTCGCAGAGTGGGACACGACTGAGCGACTGCACTCAGGGCCTGAGGCAAGGAGAATGAGAGGGCCTGGGGCAAACGCGTTTATGAAAGGGGGCACGTTTCTCCTTCTGCGCAGGCGTAACTAAGCTGCAGCCCTCCGCACGTGCAAACTGGCAGATGCTTAACTAGATCTGAGGGTGGAGTTCTGGGCCCTCAGATATCAAAAGGTTATGGAGGAAGCTCAGGCATGCCCAATGATTGGAGGGTCAAGTAGGCGGTCTTCTCCAGTCTTAACCAGCTCAGCTGGAACTGGACACAGCTGATTCCAAGCTCCTGGACAATAACTCGAGCAAACATCTAGTTTAGGCTCCTGGCCACGTGGAGGACATGCAAGTCTCTTGATTAATGAAGCCTGGTGAAATGGATTTGACTACTGATTACCCTTGGTTTCACTTACTACTCATCGTGCCCTGGGAATCCCCAGTTACTCTCATTTGAACCTATTTGTCTTCCACTCTAACATATGAACTTGGACTGGGTCACTGAGCTTTGTCAACTTGATGGTATTGCCTATAAGATAATGTTCTTGGACTTGATGATCTCTAAGGTCCCTGTATCCTAATAGTTTCTGCTTCTAAGAAAGGTAGGCAAGGGCTTCCCTAGTAGATCAAATGGTGTAGAAAGGTGGGCAGGTCCTCGGGAACAGGAACGAAGGAGAAAGCAATGCTCATCTGTTTGAGTCTAACCAACCGTAGCTTAGTGATGCCTTTTAGTGTGCAGCAGAATCACCTGTAGCATATTTCTTAGTCATCATGGCAAGATGGGCTTCCCCGGTGGCTCAGCAGTAAAGAATGCACCTGCAGTGCAAGAGATGTAGGAGACACGGGTTTAATCTCTGGGTCAGGAAGATCCCCTGGAGAGAGGAAATGGCAACCCATTTCAGTATTCTTGCCTAGAAATCCCATGGACAGAGGAGCCTGGCAGGCTACAGTCCATGGGATTGTAAAGAGTCGGACATGACTGAGCGACTGACCGTGTACATGTATCAGACAGCAAGATATTCTGATTCATGGATCACACTTTGAGAAACATTTATCTCCTCCTTTAAATACTAATCTTGAATTTGGTGATATATTAATGCTTCCAGTGGATGTAGTTGGAGCCCTTAGTCGTCTTGTTTCTAGATGAAAATATTAATAGCTTTGTTAAGACTTTTTAATATTTTTATTTGCCAATGAAGTAAACAAATTTTCTATTTCTAAAAATGACCTTAGTAAAATATACATACTAGTAAATCACCTGAAGAGAATAAATTAGCTACTAAAAGAGTA